>JAKCPI010021918.1:0-15895 GCA_023213315.1 Euborellia annulipes | reverse complement strand
AGGGGCTTCGCCCCCCTGGACCCCCCTCTCAGCTGGCTCCGCGCGCCTGCGGCGGACCCTCGCCTTTCTTAATTATGAGAACCCGTGGCGCCCGCCTTTGCATCTATAGGGGGGCTTCGCCCCCTGGGACCCCCTTCCAGCTGGCTCGGACCGCCTGCGGCGGACCCTCGCCTTTTCCTAATTATAAGAACCCGTGGCGCCCGCCTTTGCATCTATACAGGGGGGCTTCGCCCCCTGGATCCCCCGCAGCTGGCTCGGGCCGCCTGCGGCGGACCCTCGCCTTGCTTCTTACTAATGAAAAGAAAAGAATTACTACCTATTCCAAACCAGTGCCTGCTTGAGGATTTGTTTACATTCATGGAATACACAAATGAAAAGAATACATAAATATTTCTCTATACATTTCCTATGGGAGAAATCGTAACTTTAAAAATTAATAACTCAAAAAGTTATGGGAATTTCGGGATGAAAATAATTTTCCTGTAATCCCGAAAAGGTCCTCTTTATGTATAAAAAATTTCATTTCAAAATTCCAACGGGAAGATGCCTAAATAGAGCGTGACAGACAGACAGACAGACGGACAGACAGACAGACAGACGGACATTAGTGAATTATATATATGATGTTTACTTTTTCAGTTTTTTTTTTTTCGATTTTCTAACTATTTTGATTAAAATTCAAAAATCAATTATTTTTTAGATGCTCTTTCAAATATATATTCTCATTTTGCTCTCAAAATTGTTTGAAGTTCACTTTACTCTTGTACTTCATTGGGAAGATAGGAGAAATGGTTGCCATGGTAACAAAATATAAATATTTTCCCATACTTATAAATTTTACCTCTTTAATTGAACGGCGGAAACTAAAAAAATTTGGTGCGACCAATCCCACCAGATTTTTTTAATTTCTAGATGTCCAATTTCACAAAGAAAAAATGTATTAAGTCACAAATGTAGCTCTTATTGCTCACGCTGATAACGGTACTTGAGCGTTATTTTCTGCAGGATTATAGAAATTATTAATTATATTAAATTGAGGTAGAAAAAGAAACTTTAATCCTTGAATATCTTATTATGAGTCATAATAGATACAAGGGCGGATCCAGAGGTGTTTCTCGGGGGGAATAAAACAATACCTTCTACTTTATATAGTGACAAGTATAAATAAATACAAATTTAGAAAAAGATAATACAGAATTCTATAAAATTATCTCAAAATTCAAAAAATGAAATTTGATCTAATTTATTAATTCAATTTCCCACTATCATTTAAATAAATATTTTAAATTTTATATTCTATGATCAATTTAATTTTTCTTATGATGTGACACCTGTATGTAAGATTTGAAGGAATACAGGACGTGTACTCTGTCTTGTAGCAAGGTGTTAAATAATTACTTTCTCTTACCTATGTATATATGTAATATATATAGAGAGAGAAAGTATTGGATTCATGTCAAAAATTCGATGTCGAGATTTTGATGGATCTTCACGTTTTGAGGTCCCCTGAATCCAAAAAAAGTGGTTTTCGCGACATGGTCTGTCTGTCTGTGTGTGTGTCTGTGTGTGTGTGTGTTCAATTTTAAGCATGAAGGAATTGAGCTATGAGGCTGACATTTTATATTTAAATTAAACACCTCCCGGGACCGGAAAAATAAGCTTTTAATCAAAATCGGCCAAAGAGTACTAGTACTTTACTGATGTACTTTTTCAGTTTTTTTCGATTTTCTCAAAATTTGCTCCAACGATTTTTTTTTAAAAATTCAAAAATCAATTATTTTTTAGATGATCTTTAAAATGTATATTCTCATTTTGCGATTGAAATCTTCTGAAGACCACTTTACTCTTTGTATTTCATAGGGAAGATAGGAGAAATGGTTGCCATGGTAACAAAATATAAATATTTTTCCCATACTTATAAATTTTACATCTGAATTCAAATGTTCCGTACTGTCGGGAACTAAATATATGTCGACTCAAAAATCTGGTGTGACAAGCACAGAACACAACTTTCGATTACCGAAGGTAAGAGAAAGTTGTGTGCTGTGCGCCAGTCACACCAGATTTTTTTTATAAAAAATTATTGATCAAAAGTTTGTCAAAAACCAAATGACTATCATCAGGCCTAAGAAAACAGAGATCTACTGAAAATTTATCCTCATATATATATTTTTGTTTTTGTTTTCTTAGGCCTGAAGATAGTTAACAATTGGTGTATCAATTGCAATTCGTCTGGTGTTACTGGTCGCATTGCACACATTTTTTTCTTAATTTCTTTAATTTAAAGGTGCATTCTGTACTTGTTTGCCAGAATATAAATACAAATTAAATTTTTAAGTATTAATTTTTAAAATTTTACATTAAAAATAAATTTTTTTTTTATAAAAAAGTATCTTTTTCAAATCTCAGGGGGGTAATACCCCCTTTACCCTCCCCCTCCTTGTATCCGCCCTCGAATAGATAATGGCTAGTTTTATTTATCTATGCTTCTATAAATCATCAATAAAAAAATGATAAAAGATTAGAATTGGAATATTATATTAATCAAGTGATAACGCTAGTACCCTATTAGCGTAAATATCCATAACTTTTCATTTATGGATTTTGTTTGAATTTTTCTTTTTTTTTTTTGTAGATTTGGATGATGACAGTACCGGTGGCAGTAAACGTCGCCGTTCACGAACCAATTTCAACAGTTGGCAATTGGAAGAGCTTGAAAGAGCTTTCCTTGCCAGCCATTATCCCGATGTCTTCATGCGCGAGGCACTAGCTATGAGGCTAGACCTCAAGGAGTCTAGAGTTGCGGTTAGTACTGTATTCATTTAATTAATAACAAGTCAGAAATGAGAGCTAAAGTTTATTCATTTAATTCACACAGCTGACATTTCGGTTCGGTGTTTCAACCATCCTCAGAGCTGGTTTAGGGAGATGACCAGGTACAGTGAGGGACAATATTAAGTCCCACTCATACGTTTTCTACTTGTGATTATTTCATTGTTTTAATAAAAGAAGAATTGGAAATTTTCTAGGAAAGTTTCCATTAAAAATTTTTTTAAAACCAATGAAATAATCACAAGTAACAGTTAGAAAACATATGGGTGAGACTTAATATTGTCCCTCACTGTACCTGGTCATCTCCCTACGCCACTATGACACTTTCATAATGACTTTTCGACAGCTCTGAAGATGGTTCAATTGCGGAACCGAAATGTCAGCAGTGTGAATTAAATGAATAAAGAAATAACCTTAGTTACATCTCTCATTTCTACCTTCTTATTAATATAACATCTCAGTTATAAATTGTTTTTGTATTCATTTAATTGACTAAATTATGATTAAAATAAAAATAGTAAAAAAATGGGTTTTGTTTACAAAAAAAAAAATCAACAGGTTGTCGTTACTCTCTTATTAATATAGAGACTATTTAAAAACACTAGATAAAATGTTTTTTTTTTATATATATCACCTAGTGTTTTTAATTTATCTACTTATAATGTTTCAACAAGTTAAGCTGTCTTTTAGATAACCGTGCTTTTTTTTGTGTTGTTGCTAATATCAGTGGTTGTGGTGATAGTCTAGAAGTATAGGGGTTATATCGTAATAAAACATAAATCAAGAATAGTGACATTGTATAAATAAATAAATAAATTAAGAATTTAGGAAAAGATAATACAGAATTCTATAAAAATCATCTCAAAATTCAGGGATCAAATTTCAAAAATGAAATTTGTTCTCATTTATTAATTCAAATTCTCATAGTTTGTAAATAAAAATTTTTTAATTCTGCATATTACATACAGAAACACAGAATGTTAGATTAAATAATGATTTGCATAAAATTTTCACTTCTTTAGTATGGTCGTTATTTTTTTTGTTATTTAACTAGTAAGATTATAAGAATGTTTCAAATTCAAATATTGGTATTAGTGGTGGTGGTGATAGTCTAAAGGTATAGTGGTTATATGGGAATAAAACAATACCTTCTACTTTATATTGGGTATAGTGACAAGTATAAATAAATAAAATAAAAATTTAGATAAAGATAATACAGAATTCTATAAAATTATCTCAAAATTCAAAAATGATATTTCATCTAATTTATTAATTCAATTTCCCATTATAATTTAAATAATTATTTTAAATTTTATATTCTATGATCAATTTAATTTTTCTTATGATTTGACATCTTTATGTAATATTTATACAGGACGTTTACTCTGTCTTGTTGCAAGGTGTTAAATAATTTTTATAAAAAATTATTGTCAGAGATTTTTTTAATGGGCCACGACTGAATTGCAATCAAAAGTTTGAGTCAACCATCTTCAGGCCTAAGAAAACAGAAACAAAAATATTTATGTAACAGGGGGATGTATGGCTATAGAGTAGATGTTGAAACAGGTAAGGAAATGCAGCTAATGTTATTTTCTTTATTGATTTTCAGCCCACGGCTAACGTTTCGATCCCAGGGTTTGGACCATCATCAGTTTTTTGTTGTTAGCTCTGATGATAGTCCAAACCCTGGGATCGAGAGCGTTAGCCGTGGGCTGAAATCAATAAAGAAAATTACATTGGGCTGCACTTCCTTATTGTTTTCTTACCTGTTTCAAAAAAATATATATATGAGGACAAATTTTCAGTGGATCTCTGTTTTCTCTTAGGCCTGCAGATGGTTGACCGAAACTGTATCAATTCCAATTCAATCTTCGACAATAATTTTTTTAAATAGACAGCAGGACACTCCGATATTATATATATAGATTTCCCCTTCATTTTTTTGTTTCCAATCTCTCTAATACATTTAACGTAAAGTGTACTGATTACCCCTTAGTACTAAACAAGTGTTGTCCCTTTTATAAAATTCCACCAACATATGTTCTCTCTAATCCCCTAAGAACCAAAAAAAGAGGGTTGATATAGCTACTAAGTTCAAGTCGATTTGTTTTTCCCTCAATATCCTTTAAAAAAGAAAAGCCCTTGAGAATACAAATCGTTTGGTTTTCGATTGAGTTTTGAGCACCCAAAAAAGGTGAACTGTTAGCAGCTCGTAAGAAGGGCATGCAAAACAACTCAAAAGGAAATTTGGATAAGTCCAATTGGGATCGTGTATTCTTTTTGATGTCCCTCACTCTCTCTCCCTAAGGGCTAAGGGCTGGGCTGGCTGGTCGTCGAGTCAGCACGAATTGGCCCTATTAAGTCAATAGGGTCTTTTCAAAGAGGGTGCGTGCATCTGTGTCTAATAAACTGAGAGAGGAGATCTCAAATCAACCCAAAAACATTCATTTTATTTATCTGGATAAAACACAATCTCTAATAGAGAGGACAAAGACTAGTTGAAATATTGTTTTAATGATACATAAGCAATAAATTTTGTTCCTGGATCACATATAATGTCATTAACATAAGTATCAATAGCTAGTTTCAAAGATGACGTATCTCGCTAAATGCGGGAAAGACGGAAGCCATCAAATAAAACAAGGATTGTGACCTAACATCTCTGGTCTTGGCTACCCACAGTCAGATACTTAGGACTTAGCATCTCATTTAAGAAGCTAAAATCATCTGCCTTTGACGTACGTACCCTCCAGAAGTAAACCAGGAATTGGATATTTTAACTTGAACTATATATGTCCAGACAGCTTGGAATATTTCAGCAATATTTCGAATCTTGCATAAATTGCCAATATTGCAAATCTTGGCAGCAATATTGCCAATATTGCAGCAACATTGCAGCAGTATTGTTGCAATATTCCTCTGTCCGCCTTTTTGCAACATTGCAGTAATATTGCTGTTTGAGCTGCAATATTGCATCAATGTTGCTGCAATATTGTCAATATTGAGCAAGATTGGCAATATTGCTGCAACATTACTGTAATATTCCAAGCTCTCTGGGTGAGGTCTTCAAAGCCAGAACGGCCTAACCCACATTTCACTTTTTGTTTATATGCCTTAGTATCTATTAAATTATGAATTCCAGAGTAGTACAGTACTACTCATGATATAATAGTACAGCACTACTCTGTAATTCATGATTTAATAGATACTAAGGCATAAAACCAAAAAAGTGAAATGTGGGTTAGGCGGTTCTGGCGCTGAAGGCAACTATTCAAAACCATAATAAACAATGTCCCTATGGTGTAACATAAGCACCATTCCATACATCTTTCCTTTTTTTTAAATGACAAACCAACAAAACATACTTAATAGCTAAGCCGATCAGGAATTTGATTTCGCCTAGAAGATCTTAATATTCTTTCCTCAGTCTTCTTTATTCTTGTGAACTAACATCTCTGACTTGGCTACCCATAGTCAGATACTTAGGACTTAGCTTCTCATTTAAGAAGCTAAAATCATCTGCCTATGACGTTCTATAACCCACCAGAAGTAAACCAGGAATTGGATATTTTAACTTGAACTATATATGCTCAGACAGCTTGTCTCTTCATTTCCTCCTATATATATACAATAGAAATATTGTTTATTATTGTTATTATGGTTCAAATAGAACTTTTTGAACTGAAATGGAAAATATACTTGCTGGCTCAAGATTATTCCCCAAAACCTACAATCTTCAGACTTTCAAGTCTAACCTCAACAGGCATCTTCTCAGTTCCCGCAGTTGAGTTTCCCCTTTATGCTTCTCCTTTTGTTTTTATTTTCTTCCTGGCTGCATGTGACTATTGGTCATTATAGGTCTTCGGACCTTATGCTCCCATTCCAAAAAAAAAAAAAAAAAAAAAAAAAAAAAAATTTATATTTAGAAGTCGAGTGTTTAAGAAGAGATGACCTCAAGGGAAGGAGTAATTGATGTATTAAAGAAAATAGTGAAGGATTTTTCATTTCTCCAAGGATATTATTAGATGTTTCAATTAAATAGGATCTGGGATATTTCGGATTCCGCTATCCGATTGGACTGAGGATATTGAGGACTACTAATAATCCCATATTCTTGAGCATTTTCTTATACTTGTACGAAAAAAAATTACGGGCCATTGTCACTTCTAATCCCACCTGGTATTCCTTGTCTAGAAAAAATTCTCTTTAACACATCAATTGAGGTCTTTCTTAAACACTCGAATTCTGGATATAAATAATCTTGAACCATCAAATATATATTCCATTTCAGTTCAAAAATATTTATTCCTACAGTTGAACTATAATATCGTGGTAACATAAGCACCATTATATACGACAGCGGGTTGAAAACTATATAAGACAAGTATACGGACACCGTATGGTGAAGTAACTTAACTCATTTGGAGTGATTGGAAAAAAAGCATTAAGATACTGCTCCTGCCAATCCCGCTCCTGAAATCAACAACTCGATAATAAGGGTTGTATTAGACAGAGAACCGCTGATAACATGATTTCAAAGTAATAGCAAATAAATTTCCGACTTTATTTCTCAAATACCCATTTTTCTATTTATTTTTTTCCATTTTTTTTAAATAAACTAAGCAGGCGGAAGTTTTTTTAATTTTTCCTTCCATTTCTTCAATAGGCAGAAAAAGGAAGAACCAAGTTTAAAATTCTAGAAGTTCATTGCTTAAAGAGTTCGGAGCCGGAGGAAAACAACTGTAATATGTTGTACTGGCAGAAATAAAAGAGCAAGAGCCGAAATATTTTCAAATATATGGTATAAGGCGTTTTTTGAGAAATTTATGCTGGTTTATTTCTCCCGGTACAACATCCAGCATACATCAGAAATGTAATAATATTAAGATAAAATATGTTGAGAGTCTAAGATACCGAAAAGACTAAGACTAAGCGACTTGTTATTGTTGATTAAGTCTGTTCATCAAATGGTGAAGAAAAAGAAAAAAAAACGTAGCTCTTTTTCAGGCCATTTTTATTGATTGCAAAACACAAGCGACGTTTCTGATTCTACATTGTGATCATTTACTGATTTGCTGTTCAATCAAAATACTGGACAAGAAGTGTACAGAATCATAGTTGATTTTCCCGTAGAAATAAGATTTTGATACTTTGATTATCTTGAGAGAGATAAGATTAAATAGAGCCCCTGGAATAGTTAGCACTCGTTGATTTATCCCTTGGGATTTACTCTTAGGATGGACATCTTGATGGGTCCCAAGGGAAACTTGCAGGTCCTTTGGGTTTTCGAGAGGGCCATTAGGGCGTAAGGCCGTAAGGGCGTTAGGGCGTTAGGGTGGTGGTGGTGGTGGTGGTGGTGCTATACACCAAGCTGACAGATGGCCAGGGGCCAAGAGGGACGAGTTGCCCTTCTCACTTACACACACACACCCTTAGAAAAAAAAAAAAAAAAAAACAGATACCCTTCTGCTTCTTCCAAGTCGATAGCAAAGAAGAATTAAAGTTTTATTTATCGATTGTGACAAATTTACAAATAAATATTTTATTATCACTCAATTAATGGATTTTGATTTTTTTTTTTTTGAAGGGAAACTTGTTTACGATTAATAGAGCGAGTTCCCTTTCATTCCGATTGAGGAAAGATTTAATCACAATGATATATATCTTTGGGGTCTTTCGGATAAAAACAACTTCTGTATTATATTCAGATCATTTTTGAGACCAATGACTTCATTTTTTGTTTCAATACATTCTTTAGCATTTTAGCATTTAAATTCTTTAGATACACACTATTTGGACCCTGTTATGCAATGGTGTGTCAAAGACCAAACATCGAGTTTTGAGAAAATCAACAATAAAGTTTTTTGTTTTCATTGGATTATATATAATTTTTGTTGTCAATTGCGCAAGTAACATTAAATATAAATTTTTTTAGGACATATTTCATAAAAAATACTATTAATTAAAGCATTTGAAACAATATTCCGTGCTTAACTCAATTTTGAATTTTTTGGTCTTTGACACACCATTGCATAACAGGGTCCATTAAATACGAGATAGGTCCAGGCCCATTTATTTATACAGTATCATTTGGTATCAAGGTGATTAATATAAATATTTATCGGATTTTTGGGTACCAACCTTTAGACTATCAATATTGATTGACATTTGTCAACACCTCTAACCAATCGACCTTGAAGGAAGAGGGGGAGTAATTTCGCATCTGATTTGCTTAAAAGTGAAGAGGAATAATCGTTGTCACCGAAATATCTTCCCCCATTATTGATTGACTTCAGATAAACTATCGGTATTGCGGAATTCATAATGGAATCACTTTCTGCATCCCTTGCAAAATTAACTTACGACCTGCACAGATTTTTATATCAAATTAATAGATCCGCCGCACCCACAACTCTGGCTCAGGCCCGCCTGCGGCGGACCATCGCCTTTCATTTTTTATCTTGGCCCATTTTAACATTTCGATTAAAAATTCCTACAGGCTGAGAGATATCCAGGAGAATAGACAGATATTTCTATCCAACCGGCCTCTGGCCGTAGCCATCTACCGGCACCCCGTGAAATTACATCATTTCCTATCTCTAACTTCTCTTCATGCTTTCGTCTCTAGCTGGTGAACTAATCCTTATTTCTGGTTCCAACCGGCTCCTTATATCCAACCTCTTCTATGCTATGGAGGATGTCCTAGTTTGAGAAGGGACTCCCTCAGCACCGGCGTGTAGCCTACACCTTTCGAAGAATGCATCACTGAGAGGGAGCCTTCTTTACGTCCCTTCCGGGGGATGTCACAGCAACTCCCTCTCCTCGTAGAGTTGCCTGGGGGCTATTGTGGTGAGATCCAATATTCCTATCTAGTGCCTGTTTAAGGATTTGTTTACGGGTACATTAAATAAATATTTTTATTTAATGAAAAATCCCACACGTCAAGGATTTGAACAGGGATCTTCTTTGTAGAAGCCGACACCCTAGCTCACTACACCAGCGAGCGTTTCTATGATAGTCAATTAAATTAATTATAAAACAATTCTTATAATTTTTCAATTTAGAGATTTAATTATTTTATTCAATTACAAACAATTGTCTTAGATTTTACCAAAAGGAAAGTTAAGACCCAATACTTTTCAATGAGAAAATTTTTTGAGCCTCCTCAAATGATGATTTGGGGACACGATAATTTTTCATGTAGGCCTACTATCCATAACATCGTTTCTTTATAATGATCGTGTATTCTAAATACACTGTCCGTCAAAAATAGTGGAACACTTCTTTTCTCCTTAAGAAGACCTAGTCTAATCTATCTTAAAGATACCGTAATTTATTAAACATTTAATAAGAAATATCTTAAACATTTCTAAGTAAATTTAACACAAATCCATATCATTTTAATAAATAATTACAATTTAAATAAAACAAAGACAAAAATGTCGAAATTTTATTTGTTTAACGCCAAATTTTAAATTTAATCTTTCCATTTCTGACAATTTTATTGGAAATTCTTATAAAAACAAAATTTTAAATTAATAGCCAACTAAACATATCGAGATTATGTTGATTTGTCCCTCAAATTGAAAATCGACATTTTTCTCTTTGTCTGTCCGAAGTAGTGGCTGTGAGAGAATTTATTGATATATGATACTCACCAGTGGAACCATTGTAAAATATTTTTGACCTGGATTATACATGTGTAACATTTTGATGACGAAACAACAATGTATATGCCAAATGCTAACACTGACTAACTCTCTGCAATTGTATTTCAATTATTTTACAAAAATATTTCAATTTTTGTTTGATAATTTTGTATAATCAATTTTTTTACATATACAATGTTAATGTTATACAGTGGCGGTCCCAGGACTTGGTCAAGGGGGGGCCCAAATTTTTTTTTTCATATAAAAAATTGAAATAAACTGTAAATAAATTTTATAACATTGAATAATAAAAAATATTCTGGCAAATTTATAATTTTTTGTTTAGTTTTAAAATATTAAATAAAACTTTTGAATTTTTGCCGGTCCAATGGGGGGGGGGGGGGCCTCTGGACCCCCCCCCTGGGACCGCTAGTGATGTTATATGTATATTTCTAGTAAGGACTGAAGATGGTTCTTAAATAAAAGGAACCGAAACGTCTCCGGTGATTGAACCTGCATACAGAGTTTATTTATTGGCTGCTCCTGCCCATAATTGGACCCTGTTATGCAATGGTGTGTCAAAGACCAAAAAAATTCAAAAATGAGTTAAGCACGGAATATTGTTTCAAATACTTTAATTAATAGTATTTTTTTATGAAATATGTCCTAAAAAAATTTATATTTAATGTTACTTGCACAATTGACAAGAAAATATATATAATATATAATCTAATCAAAACAAAAAACTTTATTGTTGATTTTCTCAAAACTCGATGTTTGGTCTTTGACACACCATTGCATAACAGGGTCCAATTATCCATTTATTTTTGTCTTTGTTTTATTTAAATTGTAATTATTTATTAAAATGATATGGATTTGTGTTAAATTTACTTAAAAAATGTTTAAAATATTTCATATTAAATGTTTAATAAATTACAGTATCTTTAGAAAAGGTCTTATTAAGAAGAAACAAAAATGTTCCACTATTTTTGACGTATTGAAATTACGAAACGGTCAAACAGTTAAGATAAAGGGAGACAGAGTAACTTTAACAATTAATAACTCAAAAATTTTGGGATGAAAATAATTTTCTTGTAATCCCTAGGTCCTCTTTGAACAACGGGCCTAAATTTCCCACTTCAAAGGGGAGGGGAGATTTAGACACCCCCCTTCCCCCTCCTGAGCCAGATTATTTATCATTTGATTGAGTTAAATTTAAAAAAGAAGAAGAATTTAAGAAATCAATTTTGTTCGTTTCATCAATTTCCACTTTACGGGATGATGACAAACAAATCCTCAAAAAATTTTTGAAGAGGCTTAGTCATCTTTCAAATGAAAGGAAATTCCCAATTCAATTAATACGATTCGATTTGTATCATCATTTTTTTTGAAAAATATAAATGTTTCAATTGAATGGTTACGAGTTATTTTTTTTTTTTGCTTTACTCTCTTTAATTTCAGATGATATCTTTATAATCGACATCTCAAAAAAAAAAAAAAAAAATTATGGGAAAAAAAGAGTTAATTTTACTTTCCCAAACTATTATTGTTTATATTATATAGGAAAGTATGATGATTAAGAAAAAAGTTGTTACAACTCAAAAAAGATTTTTTTTTTTAATAAAAATGAATACTTTATTGATTAGGATGTTGAGCATTATTTATAAATAAAATCCAATGCACAAGAAAGTCTGTTTAATTATTTAGTGTAAAAAATGTATTGAAAAGTCTTTTGCTCAGCTATATACCTCCTTCAAAAAAGTCTTTTTGCTATCTTATGCCATTTAGACTTTGCGATAAACCAATAAACGATATAAATATATATATGGTCCAGACATATTCATTTATACTATTTGATACTCTAAATGATAAATAAATAAATTAATTGGACTGTCTGGGGTCCGAATCCAGTCTCCTTAGCTTTTAGATTATCATTTATTTATTTATTTATTTTTAATTTTGTTTTATTTTATTACATTTTTCCTTATTTTGTTTTACTTTATTATTATTATTTTTTTGTTTTATTTATTTATTTATTTTTTTTTGTTTTATTTTATTACTTTCTCTTATTTTTTCTTATTTCGTTTTACTTTATTATTATTATTTTCTTTGTTTCATTTATTTATTTATTTTATTTATTTATTTATTTATTTTGTTTTATTTATTTATTTATTTATTTTTGTTTTATTTATTTATTTTTTTTATTTTTTTGGTTTATTTCTTTATTTGTTTTTGTTTTATTTTATTACTTTCTCTTATTATTTTTACTTTCTCTTACCTATGTATATATGTAATATATATATAGAGAGAAAGTATTGGTTTCATGTCAAAAAATTCGATGTCGAGATTTTGATGGATCTTCACGTTTTGAGGTCCCCTGAATCCAAAAAAGTGGTTTTCGCGACATGGTCTGTCTGTGGGTGGGTGGGTGGGTGTGTGGGTGGGTGTGTGTGTGTGTGTGTTCAATTTTAAGCATGAAGGAATTGAGCTATGAAGTTGAAATTTTATATTTAGGTTAAACACCCCCCGGGACCGGAAAAATAAGCTTTTAATCAAAATCGGCCAAAGAGTACTAGGAAAGATAGGAGAAATGGTTGCCATGGTAACAAAATATAAATATTTTCCCATACTTATAAATTTTACATCTTGAATTCATATGTTCCGTACTGTCGGGAACTTAATATATCTCGACACAAAAAATCTGGTGTGACAAGCACAGTACACAACTTTCGATTACCGAAGGTAAGAGAAAGTTGTGTGCTGTGCGCCAGTCACACCAGATTTTTTTATTTTGTTTTATTTTTTTTTAATTTTATTTATATTAATATAGAATTTTTCTTATCGTCATCAAATAAACTGTTGTAAGCTATTAATAAATATAATGCCTCAGTGGTTAAGTTTCTGCCTCTTGTGCTATAGTTCAACCGTTCGCATCCCGTCTCATGCGACAAAAATTTATTTCATTTGAATTGGATACCAATCAAATGAAATAAATAGAGAAGGGATCTAAATGGCCTTCGCTGCTGAAAAAGATCTTAAAATTAAAATAAATAAAATAAAATAAATAAATTAAATTAAATTGAAATAAAATAAATAAATTAAATTAAATTAAAATAAATAAATTAAATTAAAATAAAATAAATAAATTAAATTAAAATAAAATAAATAAACAAATAAAACAAAATAAAAAATATTCATAATTTGTCAGAATATCTAGCCTTAATCAAAATCTTTGGAACAAATTTTGAGAAAGACGAAAATAAGAGTACTAGTATTCTTTGGCCAA
The DNA here is from genome assembly GCA_023213315.1 of Euborellia annulipes. Taxonomy (NCBI): domain Eukaryota; kingdom Metazoa; phylum Arthropoda; class Insecta; order Dermaptera; family Anisolabididae; genus Euborellia; species Euborellia annulipes. The sequence goes on along the minus strand of JAKCPI010021918.1, from coordinate 2,128 downwards.
TTTTGTTCAAAGGCTTATTTTCATGTCTCAGAATGGTGTCTAACTTTCTATATACAGTATCAACATATATAGGTAATAGAAAGTTAAAAAAAAAACGGCTCAGCTTTTCACCTAGGTCAACCCGGAACTAAGGTAGAATATAACAAAAAATTAAACCATAAATAATTAAAAAATAACGAGATTATTATAAACAAAATATAATCTTGTAATTTTTGCTAAAAATTTTAATTAAATTTTTTTTTTTAATATATAAATTTAAAATATAATCTACTTTATTATAAAATAATTTAAAAAAAAAAATCTTCTGGGTTGGGTAACAGCAGGTATAATAATAATATATCATAAGCTACGATAAATTAAAATTAAACAAAAAAAAAAAAATTATTTTCTCTTAAAACTCATAAATTTTCAAACCAATTTAAAAATGAAAATCCCCACCTTTCACATAAATCAACATAAACAAAAAAAAGAGATGTCAAAAAATTAAAATCTAGATTAAAACATATTTAATGGGATTTAATTTCCCCTCTCAGAATAAATAAATAAACAGCCTGTTAATTCTCTTTTCTTATACCGTAGATAATATTTTCTCTCTTTTAAGTAGAGGATTTGACTCTGGCAGTTGGTGTTTGTTCTTATAATCGTGACGCCATTGAAATTTCTTAACCTTATTTATTTACTGAAAAGTTTTGTCTCTTAATAATTTTATTATTAATTATATATAAGTTCGTCAAATGTTAAGCATTTATTTAATAAAATTCAAGAAAGTCTGCTTATTTAGAAATTTAATAAAACACTAAAAAAAAAAAATTGTTTACATTATTGGCAACCATTTTTATTTAATTAAAAAAAAATCTTTTATTAGGAAATGAAATAATTAATAAAATTTCATTCTATTATTCTTATTATTAAATTTATGATATAATTAATTGTTGATAAAAGTTTCGAATTTAATAGAGAATTAATTTAAATTTTATTTTTTTAAAGAAAATTTTCAAGAAGATGTAGAATATATATAAAAACATAATTTTGTCTCTTAATTTTCTACTAATAACTAATTCTATTATTAATTAAATAAGACCGACCCCGCACCGCGAGATTAAAGCGAGGAAAGAAGATTATTAATTAAATAAGTTAAAAAAAAAAAATCATTGGAATGTTAAGCATTTAATTCAAATAAAACACAAAATTTGTTTACACTATGTTCAACCATTTTTATTTAAATAAAACAATTATATTCTTATTTACTAGTAAATGAAATAATTAATAAAATTTTCTATTTTTATCTCTTCATAAAAATATCGAATTTAATATAGTAGAATTAATTTAAATTGTATTTTTTTTTTTTTATTAAAAAAATTTTTCAACAAGATGTAGAAGATATATAAATATATATAACATAATTTCATATATTCACTACATCTCCTTGAATCATATATTTAATGGAAAAAAATAAATTTTTAATAAAAAATAATAATAAAATTTTTCATAAATAAAATAAAAATAAAAAATAATTAAATTTTTATTAAAAAAAAAAATTCTAATAAATTAATAATTTAATAATTAATAATACTAACAATCAAACTGTTTTTTTTTTTTAATTATATAAAAATTCTTGGCAATAATGTAAACAAATAAATTGTTTGTTTTTTTTCCAATAAAAATAAATAAACAGACTTTCTTGTGCATTAAATTAATGCTTAACATTCTAATCAATAAAGTATTCATTTTTAAGGGTAAAATAAAAAGAAAATATATAACTGAGTGTGTAAATGTAAGTATATATATGAATTTAAGTTGAACAACACGATCGCGTGTTTGTCTCAACTCCCCTCCCCTCCCCTCCCTCCCCCTCTAAACAACTTTTAGACAAGTTATAAAACAGTTTTGATATACTTGTTGGCTACAACATTTGTGATGTCATTATTAGCGCGGCGTTCTATACTCTATCAAAATGAGAAGAGGCTGCTTGTTGTTGTTGTATACATATAATTGAGGAAGGGAATTTACGACACCCTCTCGTTAAGATTTACACACCACATAGAGTGAATAATATGGTAATAAAAATTAAACTGAGATAAAGCTTCTGTATATATCTGACGTTTTGTGTTTTGATAAAGTATCAACT
>JAKCPI010021917.1:0-12518 GCA_023213315.1 Euborellia annulipes | reverse complement strand
TCAAATAAACTGTTGTAAGCTATTAATAAATATAATGCCTCAGTGGTGCTGTTTCTGCCTCTTGTGCTATAGCGTTCAACCGTTCGCATCCCGTCTCATGCGACAAAAATTTATTTCATTTGAATTGGATACCAATCCAAATGAAATAAATAAGAGAAGGGATCTAAATGGCTCTTCGACTGCTGAAAAAGATCTTAAAATTAAAATAAATAAAATAAAAAATAAATAAATTAAATTAAATTGAAATAAAAATACAATAGAATTAAATTGAATTAAAATAAATAAATTAAATTAAAATAAAATAAATAAATTAAATTAAAATAAAATAAATAAACAAATAAAACAAAATAAAAAATATTCATAATTTGTCAGAATATCTAGCCTTAATCAAAATCTTTTGAACAAATTTTGAGAAAGACGAAAATAAGAGTACTAGTATTCTTTGGCCAATTTTGTTCAAAGGCTTATTTTCATGTCTCAGAATGGTGTCTAACTTTCTATATACAGTATCAACATATATAGGTAATAGAAAGTTAAAAAAAAAACGGCTCAGCTTTTCACCTAGGTCAACCCAGAACTAAGGTGGACATATAACAAAAAATTAAACCATAAATAATTAAAAAATAACGAGATTATTATAAACAAAATATAATCTTGTAATTTTTGCTAAAAATTTTAATTAAATTTTTTTTTTTAATATATAAATTTAAAATATAATCTACTTTATTATAAAATAATTTAAAAAAAAATCTTCTGGGTTGGGTAACAGCAGGTATAATAATAATATATCATAAGCTACGATAAATTAAAATTAAACAAAAAAAAAAAAATTATTTTCTCTTAAAACTCATAAATTTTCAAACCAATTTAAAAATGAAAATCCCCACCTTTCACATAAATCAACATAAACAAAAAAAAGAGATGTCAAAAAATTAAAATCTAGATTAAAACATATTTAATGGGATTTAATTTCCCCTCTCAGAATAAATAAATAAACAGCCTGTTAATTCTCTTTTCTTATACCGTAGATAATATTTTCTCTCTTTTAAGTAGAGGATTTGACTCTGGCAGTTGGTGTTTGTTCTTATAATCGTGACGCCATTGAAATTTCTTAACCTTATTTATTTACTGAAAAGTTTTGTCTCTTAATAATTTTATTATTAATTATATATAAGTTCGTCAAATGTTAAGCATTTATTTAATAAAATTCAAGAAAGTCTGCTTATTTAGAAATTTAATAAAACACTAAAAAAAAAAATTGTTTACATTATTGGCAACCATTTTTATTTAATTAAAAAAAAATCTTTTATTAGGAAATGAAATAATTAATAAAATTTCATTCTATTATTCTTATTATTAAATTTATGATATAATTAATTGTTGATAAAAGTTTCGAATTTAATAGAGAATTAATTTAAATTTTATTTTTTAAAGAAAATTTTCAAGAAGATGTAGAATATATATAAAAACATAATTTTGTCTCTTAATTTTCTACTAATAACTAATTCTATTATTAATTAAATAAGACCGACCCGCACCGCGAGATTAAAGCGAGGAAAGAAGATTATTAATTAAATAAGTTAAAAAAAAAAAAATCATTGGAATGTTAAGCATTTAATTCAAATAAAACACAAAATTTGTTTACACTATGGTCAACCATTTTTATTTAAATAAAACAATTATATTCTTATTTACTAGTAAATGAAATAATTAATAAAATTTTCTATTTTTATCTCTTCATAAAAATATCGAATTTAATATAGTAGAATTAATTTAAATTGTATTTTTTTTTTTATTAAAAAAATTTTTCAACAAGATGTAGAAGATATATAAATATATATAACATAATTTCATATATTCACTACATCTCCTTGAATCATATATTTAATGGAAAAAAATAAATTTTTAATAAAAAATAATAATAAAATTTTTCATAAATAAAATAAAAATAAAAAATAATTAAATTTTTATTAAAAAAAAAAATTCTAATAAATTAATAGTTTAATAATTAATAATACTAACAATCAAACTGTTTTTTTTTTTTAATTATATAAAAATTCTTGGCAATAATGTAAACAAATAAATTGTTTGTTTTTTTTTCCAATAAAAATAAATAAACAGACTTTCTTGTGCATTAAATTAATGCTTAACATTCTAATCAATAAAGTATTCATTTTTAAGGGTAAAATAAAAAGAAAATATATAACTGAGTGTGTAAATGTAAGTATATATATGAATTTAAGTTGAACAACACGATCGCGTGTTTGTCTCAACTCCCTCCCCCTCCCCTCCCTCCCCCTCTAAACAACTTTTAGACAAGTTATAAAACAGTTTTGATATACTTGTTGGCTACAACATTTGTGATGTCATTATTAGCGCGGCGTTCTATACTCTATCAAAATGAGAAGAGGCTGCTTGTTGTTGTTGTATACATATAATTGAGGAAGGGAATTTACGACACCCTCTCGTTAAGATTTACACACCACATAGAGTGAATAATATGGTAATAAAAATTAAACTGAGATAAAGCTTCTGTATATATCTGACGTTTTGTGTTTTGATAAAGTATCAACTCTTCAACAAAAAAAAAAAAAGGTTTTTGTTAATAGTATGCAAAAAAAAAAGAAAGGAAATTTATAACCTTACCTGAGAAAATTAAAAAAATGGTTTTTGATTAAAGGTTTTTTTAGTGCTATAATTAAAAGAAATATATTACACTCCAGAGCTCATCTAATTTAAAATGAATAATAAAGGTGTTCATAAATTTGGCTTGAAAATAACCCAGTAATTAGGAACGTTGTTAAATATCTATTATAAAATAGAGGGCGGGGGGAGGGGGGAGGGGAGGGAGAAGAATGTTTAGTCCTAAAAATAAAAACAAGTTTTTTAAACAATTGAACTGTTTTGACTTACGTAGTTGCAGTGCTTTTTGTTGTTTAATTTTTAATTAAAGAAATTATCAATTTATTAAAATTCATGTAAATTGAGGAAATTAAAATTTATTATATATATGAATAATTATAAAATATTAAATAGGAGATTTAATTAATCCAATTTTTCTTAATAACTTTTTATTATTAATTAATAAATTTTATATAAATGTAGATTTGCATTGTTTAAATTTATTGTTGTCAATTCTTTTTAAAAAAAATATATTTAATAAAACATTTTTATTTTTATACTATATTAATTAACCTGTAGTGGATGTGATTAAATAAACAAATTAACACTAAAAGGCATAAGCCCTCGGTGGTTAGGTCCAAACAATCACAATACAAATTTATAATATTAATATAATAAAAACAACAATGAAAAGAAAAAAATGCTCATTTTTATAGAAACAAAAAGATTTTAAACATTGTTCGTAAATATGTTGATTAGGATAGGACGCAAAAGACTATTAACCAATAAAATCTCTTTCGGTTTTGGTCTAAATTTATTGGATCTTTCTCAGGTGACAAAAATAATTTACTTAATCCTTTATTTCTGGTTCCACCCTGTTCCTTTTATCCAACCTCTTCTATGCTATGGAGGATGTCCTAGTTTGAGGAGGAACTCCCTCAGCACCTACTCCTTTCTAAGAATGCATCACTGAGAGGGAACCTTCTTTACGTCTCTTCCACAGGACGGGATGTCACAGCAACTCCCTCTCCTCGTAGAGTTGCCTGTGGTGAGATCCAATATTCCAATCCAGTGCTTGCTAGAGGATTTGTTTACATTAAATATTACATTAATATAAAATAGATACGGAACACGTTAATTGTCAAAGTTTCGGTCGCTAATCACGTCCTTCCTCAGGACAATTCAGTGTTATTGTTAAATTATTTTACAAATCATGTATATATATATAGTGAACTGTTTGCTTGGGGCCAATGGTGTTTTTTTTTTTTTTTTTTAATTTAGTGGATTCTAACTGTAAGATAGATCGTGAAAACATCCTGGGCGCTAAATGAGTAATTCCTAATAGATGGTTATACAAATTGGAATGAAAACCGTGAAGACGACCGAAACGTCGCCGTGGGGTTTGAATCAAATAAAATAACTACGGTGCTTTTTCTTCTATTCTACTAAAAATCTAATAATTAGCCAATTCTATTTAAATTTCAAATAAGTGTCCGTGTCCCCCCCCCCTCCCCCCTGACCTTTTGACTTTCTCTCTCCCATTCTAGAGAAAAAGTCTCATTACCAAGTCCTCTTAATTAAATTTAATGTTTATAAAAATAATTATATTCATCACACTCTCTTAGCCACTTAAATAATGAATATGTTATTAACGAGACGAGAGAGTAAGAAATAACAAGTTTTCTATCTATACGTACCGCTTGTATACGTTGCTAATAACTTAATTTTCAAAAAAAAAAATAAATAAATAAATTTTAAGCGAAGATGAATGAATAATAAATAAAAAGAGATAAAGAGAGAGAAAATTTATTTATTTTAGAAAGTGATTTATGATTTAAGTAAAAAAAAAAATAATAAATTTCTTTGCCTACCCCCATTTTCTATATGCTTTTTTTTTACTTTATCTCATGCGAATTACATTTTAATTAATTTCTTTTTAAAATGCTTAATTAAATCTTGCGTTAATTATTTTACTAAAATTTATATATATAATATATCATTATCATCACCGTTGAAAAAGGGGGCTCGCTGGTGTAGTGAGTTCCGATGTCACTATGGCTTCTACAAAGAAGATCCCTGTTCAAACCCTGAGCGTGCGGGATTTTTCATTAAATAAAAATATTTATTTAATGTAAACAAATCCTCAAGCAGGCACTGGATTGGAATAATGGATCTGACCACAATAGCCCTCAGGCAACTCTACGAGGAGAGGGAGTTGCTGTGACATCCCGTCCTGTGGAAGGGACGTAAAGAAGGTTCCCTCTCAGTGATGCATTCTTCGAAAGGAGTAGGCTACACGCCGGTGCTGAGGGAGTCCCTCCTCAAACTAGGACATCCTCCATAGCATAGAAGAGGTTGGATAAAAGGAGCCGGTTGGAACCAGAAATAAGGATTAGTTCACTAGCTAGAGACGAGAGCAGGAGGAGGAGTTAGAGACAGGAAATGATGTAACTTCACGGGGTGCCGGTAGATGGCTACGGCCAGAGGCCGGTTGGGTTTGAGGTGTGTGTCTCCGTACACGTAAGCACCTCGGGTAAATAAACGGGGATCCCGATAGGAATTTCAAATAATAATAATAACATTATCATCACCGTTGAAAAGGGGGGCTAGCTGGTGTAGTGGGCTAGGATGTTGGCTTCTACAAAGAAGATCCCTGTTCAAACCCTGAGCGTGCGGGATTTTTCATTAAATAAAAATATTTATTTAATGTAAACAAATCCTCAAGCAGGCACTGGATTGGAATAATGGATCTGAACACAATAGCCCCCAGGCAACTCTAGGAGGAGAGGGAGTTGCTGTGACATCCCGTCATGTGATTCCCTCTCAGTGATGCATTCTTTGAAAGGAGTCGTTGCTGAGGGAGTCCCTCCTCAAACTAGGACATCCTACTGATGTGTATAGAATAAGAAAAGATATTTCTACAAAATATATAGTTGGTTTATTCAAATCAAAATCAAATATAAATATATAACAATAAATAGTAACCAAAATAATGTAACGCTAGGAAACCGAACAACTCAAACATTATATATAAATATCATATACATCAATATCTTCCCCCCTAAAATTAGCCTCTCCGGTGGTTTTCGGTTCCTGTTCGATCTTCTTATAGTAGTATCAACATTTCCACTCGTAGACGCCTGTTCATTTTCATTATTCGTATTCAATTCTTCATTATTCGAACATTTCTCTTCTGAAGATTCATCTTCATCATTTTCGAAAGGAAAATTGAATTGAGGTTCTTCATTATTCTTCCATAAAGAAGGATTAGCTTTTTTCAATTGATCCAGATGACGCACTTCAATTCTTTTATCCATATTCACAATTTTATAATTTCTTGATCCTGAACATTCAATAATTTTTCCTAATTGCCAATTAACGTTTCTCTTATTGTATATTCTGTACCAAATAATATCACCAAGTTTAAATTCATTTTGCACCGAAGGATTTGGTACACAATTTTTTTGAGATTTTAACATATCCAAACGTGTTCTAAGTTTGCGACCCATTAATAATTCCGCAGGTGAGACATTTGAAACCCCAATCGGAGACACACGTAGCCGAAATAACAATCTTAAAAGTTGTTCTTCAAAATTTCCCTCTCCAAATTTTATAATATTTTGTTTAATGGTTTGAACCAATCGCTCCGCTTGACCATTCGAAGAGGGATGGAAAGGAGCCGAACGCAAATGTTTAATGCCATTCTCATTCAAAAATCGTGAGAATTCTGAACTTGTGAATGTGCTACCATTATCAGATACAAGCGTTTCGGGAATACCATGTACAGAAAAGATTCTCCTAAGCTCTTGTATTGTTAATAAACTTGACATATTTTTCATTACAACTACTTCAGGCCAACGCGAATAAGAATCCAATTAAAATTAATAAAATTTTACCATCAATGGGACCCGCAAAATCCACATGCACCCTCACCCAAGGTTTAGTAGAATGAGGCCAAGGGACTGGACTCGATTTAGGAGAATTATGAGCAGTGGAACAACATTTAACACATTTTTTTAACGAAATCCTCTATATCACTATCGATACCCGGCCACCAAACATGACTTCTCGCAAGAGCCTTCATAGTAACCATGCCTGGATGAGATTCGTGAAGCATATTTAAAATTTTTTCCCTAAAAACTTGAGGGATCACTACTCTCTCGCCCCATAAAATACAATTTTTATAAATTGACAAACTATCTTACTATTGATGTATATGATATTTATATATAATGTTTGAGTTGTTCGGTTTCCTAGCGTTACATTATTTTGGTTACTATTTATTGTTATATATTTATATTTGATTTTGATTTGAATAAACCAACTATATATTTTGTAGAAATATCTTTTCCTTTTACAACAACTAAAGGCAACCTATGTTCCTTATTCTTAAAAACAACACAAACATCGACAGAACCTAAAACATTAAGATTGTCCTCCCCGCCCCACGTAGATAACAAAATATCGCAACTTTCCAAATATTGTTCATAGTCAAATTTCATTTGTCTCAAAATACTATCAGAAATAACAGATACACTTGCTCCAGAATCAATCTCAGCCATTATAGAATAACCCTCAATCTCCAGAGATAACTTAAAAGGACGAGGACCTCCTGATACAATGGTATTAATTAAATATGCTTCCTCATCAGAGGAAACGGCATCCGCATCAAAAGCATTAATTTTATTTTTCGATTTGTGAGGGGCAACCTCTCTTTCTTGATATTTATTTTTCTTTTTAAAACAAACCTTCTCTAAATGGCCCTCCTTCTTACAGTAATGACAAACGAAACTTTTGAAACGGCAATGACTAGGATCATGTAAGAAACCACAACGGAAACACGGTCCACTCCTAGATTTATTTACAAGATTCGATTTATTAATTTCACAAGAATCAGAATTATCACTTACTTTCTGAAGAGATTGGCTTGATTCATTATTTCTGTTTCTTAAATGCTTTTTAGAAATTTCCGCAGCCACAGCAACACTTGTAGCCTTCTCCAAAGAAAGAGATTTTTCAGACATCAATCTTTGAGAAATGGTTTCATCTGTTAATCCATTAATTAACTGATCGACAATTTCTTCATCCATATCCTTGAATTCACAAAATTCACACATTCTTCGCAAATTTGTGACGTATTCCATAACGCTTTCCGTAGATATCTGATAACGTCTTCGGAATTTAAAACGTTCGACATACTTATTAGGTCTCGGGCTGAAGTGTTTAGTTAATAAAGATACAATAACTTCAAAAGATAGTTCATCTAACTTCTTTGGAGTCGCTAAATCTTTAATTAATTTCAATAATTCGACGCCACAACTAGAAAGTAAAATTGCCTTCTTTTTCTCGCAACCAGTAATTCCATTTGCAATAAAATAATAATTTACTTGTTCAATATAGCTTTCCCAGCACGATGGTTGCATATTAAATTTTTCCAAAATAATATGGATTGTAGACATAATGAACAATAATGAAGTCAATAATAGCAAATTAATCAAGTTCTTTGCCTCGTCGCCAATTGATGTGTATAGAATAAGAAAAGATATTTCTACAAAATATATAGTTGGTTTATTCAAATCAAAATCAAATATAAATATATAACAATAAATAGTAACCAAAATAATGTAACGCTAGGAAACCGAACAACTCAAACATTATATATAAATATCATATACATCACCTACCTAGCATAGTAGAGGTTGGATAAAAGGAACCGGGTGTACCAGAAAAGGATTCGTTCACTAGCTAGAAACGAACGAAAGAGGAGGAGTTGGAGATAGGAAATGATGTAACTTCACGGGGTGCCGGCAGATAGCTACGGCCAGAGGCCGGTTGGGTTTGAGCTCTGTGTCTTCGTGCACAAAAGACACCTCGGGCAAATAAACGGGGATCCCGATAGGAATTTCAAATAAATAAATAAGACCGTTAAAAAAAAATATGGTGTGACTGGTCGCACAGCATGCAACTTTCTCTTACTGAAGGTCCCACCAGATATTTTGTATCGACATATATTTAGTTTCCGACAGTAGGGTACATTTGAATTCAAGATGTAAAATTCATAAGTCGAGGAAAATGTTTATATTTTGCTACCATGGCAACCACTTCTCTTATCTTCCCTATGAAATACAAGAGTAAAGTGGTCTTTAAAAGATTTCAATGGCAAAATGAGAATATACATTTCAAAGAGCATCTAAAAAATAAGTCGCGAAAACCACTTTTTTGGATTCAGGGGACCTCAAAACGTGTATATCTACCAAAATCTCGACATCGAATTTTTGACAATACTTTTTTCTGTATATATTAGCAGGTAAGAGAAAGTAAAAAGGTTGGGTTTTTAATCAGTGTTGCCATTTGGAAAGATTAAAAAAACCCTAGTGAAACTTTCATATCTATGCTACTCAAACGTTGCATTGCATCATCATTTCCAGAATTTTAGAGAGAAGAGGTTCATACAATTGAGTAGAAGCAGTGGCGTAACTAGGCTTTGAGGGCGGAGGGGACCTTTTTTTTAGTATTCGAATCTCGTTCGGGCTTTTTTTGTAATTTTTCTCCGGATTTGTGATATAAAATGAATTTATTATGAAATTTCAAAAAGGGCTTTAAGAAAAAGCGGATTCGCCTGGGGAAATATTTTTTTTTTTTTTTTTTTTTATTAAATCATAATAATGTAGAGCCCACGATCAGCAGGTTACCTAAAGATCAACAGATTAGTTTCGCTTCTCTAGTACTAATACATTGTGTACGTGTATGTGTGTATGTGTTTGATATTTTTATTATTCTTTCAAACGAAAATGAAACAAAAAAAAAAATTAATTATCTAATCTAATCTTAGTTAAATTTAAAATAAGTGAATGTTTTGATGTTATCATTCGTAACTTTAATATGTTATTCAAAATATAAATTGAAAACAAAAATGTCATTTTAAATAATAAAAAAAAACTTACTCTTTTTTTTTATTATATTTTAATTTTTCTAATCAACTAAACATCTTTCATTAAATTTTAACTGGCTTCAGGAGGTCACATTGTATCTTTGGTCCTCAAATACTCAGGCATTTTAAAGTATTTTTTTAAGCACTTGTTTTTAAAATGAATTAATTTCGTAAGCATTTTACTTAATAGAAAGCGTTTTTTAAAATTATGATTTATTAAAAAAATAATGAAAATTATTTTTACTTTCTCTTACCTATGTATATATGTAATATATATATAGAGAGAAAGTATTGGATTCATGTCAAAAAATTCGATGTCGAGATTTTGATGGATCTTCACGTTTTGAGGTCCCCTGAATCCAAAAAAGTGGTTTTCGCGACATGGTCTGTCTGTGTGTGTGTGTGTGGGTGTGTGGGTGTGTGTGTGTGTGTGTGTGTGTTCAATTTTAAGCATGAAGGAATTGAGCTATGAGGTTGAAATTTTATATTTAAGTTAAACACCCCCGGGACCGGAAAAATAAGCTTTTAATCAAAATCGGCCAAAGAGTACTAGTACTTTACTGATGTACTTTTTCTGTTTTTTTCGATTTTCTCAAAATTTGCTCCAACGATTTTTTTTTAAATTCAAAAATCAATTATTTTTTAGATGCTCTTTCTAAATTTTTCATCTGAATTCATATGTTCCGTACTGTCGGGAACTAAATATATGTCGACACAAAAAATCTGGTGTGACAAGCACAGTACACAACTTTCGATTACCGAAGGTAAGAGAAAGTTGTGTGCTGTGCGCCAGTCACACCAGATTTTTTTTTTATATTTATAGAAAATGCAAAAAAAAAGTTATATTATGATAATTGTAAACTATTTTTTAATCTAAAAATATAAAAATCATTAATATCCATCCTATAATAAATTAAATAAATTGGTGACAAAGTAAAAAATAAATAAATTAATGTTTTTTAGCTGTGGAGATTTACTCAGGATTCGCAGGGACTTTGCAGTCAGGAGATTAAATAAAAAAAATCTTTTATTTAATTTTTATTTGCCGACGTTTCGGTCGACAATCACGACCTTCATCAGGGCAAATAGAAATTAAATAAAATATTTTTTTTTTAATCTCCTGGCCAGGGCCGGCGCTACCGGGGGTGCAACCCGTGCGGCTGCACAGGGCGGCAGAAAAGAGGGGGGGCATGGTTTTTTTTAATTCCAAATGACTTTTGTGATGAGGAAAAGAATTTAGGATTTAGAATCAGTATTTGGTATTTCTACATGTATACAGTATCTTAACCTACTGTAAATTTAAAATTACAATAGTGTACAAGAACTGTTGACACAATTTGTCTGTAAAATATTTTTTTACTTGTATATAACATCAGTAAACTAATAAATGCTATGTTTGATGTTTCTAATAGTTATTTTATCTTATCTTTGTTACTTCCTAGTACTATTATGCTGATTTCCGGGCCGGGAGGAGCAAGGTATGGGAGTGGGGGGGGGGGGCGCCAAACAAATGTTTTTCACGGGGCGGCAAAGTGACTTGCGCCAGCTCTGCTCCTGGCTGTAAAGTCCCTGGGTAAAAAATAAATTTAGATATTTAAAAGAAAAAACTAAATAGTTCAGCACTCTTGCGAAAGATGGCAGACTAGTCTAAAAGCCGGCATTATCAGATCACCTATAATGCTTTTATAAATGGTTTTTTTTTTTTTTAACACACTTTTTTCTCATTCACACAGTCTTTTCGGCAACTTAGGCCATATAAGACTTTAAACGATACCCGTTATTTGAAAATATATCTATTGGGGGGTCCAGACATTCTTATTTAAGCTATTTGGTATCAAAATGGCTTAAATAAAATCATTGGGCTGCCTGGGTATACGAACCCGCGACCCTTGGTATACAAGTCAGGCGCGCTACCAACTACGCCAAGCCCGAGAACCTTAATACCTATTGATTCTGTTTATAATAATAGTTAAACTATTTGTTATTTAAATATCAACAAAATTAATTTTAAATTTTTAAATTCCATTTCAGTTTTTATTGAAAATTCTTTTAAAAACAAAATTTTTAATTAATACCCAACTAAACATATCAAAATTAAATATAGCCCTACCATTCTGCCATCTGTTGGCAAATTTCCGTACTAGTTGTGTTTTTGGCTCACTCCTCAAGGCCCTTAACGCCATCTCTTGGCAAAAACATGCGAATACTAATATTAATTTATTTGTTTGCAGGTTTGGTTCCAAAATCGTCGAGCAAAATGGCGTAAAAAGGAGCATACAAAAAAGGGCCCAGGCCGGCCCGCCCACAACGCCCACCCGCAAACATGTAGTGGCGAACCCATCCCACAAGAGGAGCTCGCCCGTAAAGAGCGTGAACGACGTGAAAAGAAATTAACCAAAGCATTAGAACGACAACAACGTAAACTTCAAGCAAAAGGTATTTGTGTTGATATTGAAACGTTACGTCGCGAGTGGCATACACAACAACAAACCGGTAAACGGACAAATAATACATTCAGTTTATTAACATCTGAACGACGTGAAGAGATTGAAATTGATGTGGTTGGTGATGACACGGATGATGACGACACTGATGACGACACTCAATCACTTCCACCTATAAGGTCACCACCGGAAGTGTTAACAGAAACGGATAAGCCAAGACCGCCTAATCCGTTTAGTATTGAGGCGTTATTAGCTGTTAAATTACCCACCACAACGCAAAGCTAATCATCTCACATGTTTTTTTTTTATTATTTAAGCTCATGAGAAAGAATTTCAATAAGACTGAACGATAAAGACTTACTTATTTCCTTAATTAACAAATTTTCTCATCAAGTTTAATGCATGGGGGACTTGGAATAGAGAACAAGTTTCGCTTCTTGTCCTCTAGAACTGTGCACTTCCAAAAAAAAATACAATACTAGACAAAAAAACACTTTGTTTCTTCTTAAGGAGACCTATTC
>JAKCPI010021916.1:0-39065 GCA_023213315.1 Euborellia annulipes | reverse complement strand
AGTGCTGAATCTCAGGATAGGGTCACTGCTGAATTGATTAACCAATTTAATTTAATATTTATTTTGAATTGATGTTATTTATCCATGAGCTTAAATAAAAAAAAATGAATCATCCCCTCCCCTTTACCCCCTCCCCTCCCCTCCCCGCCCTACTAATCATATTTTCACAACACACAAAGACTAAAGCAGTGCAATAATTAGTGATTATTTAATCGATTTCTCCTACGACTTCCAATTTTTTTTTTTTATATATATATATTGACCAAATACAGTGATAACATATAAAAAGTGATTTTTTTAATAAAAAAATAAATAATTTTATGCTTCTTTTTTAGAAACAAAAAAAAAAAAAAAAAAAAAACTCGTATCAATATTGAAATAGTGAAGCAATAAATAAAGACAAGTACAGGGTGGGTCACCGGGATAGAACCAAAAAAACAGATAAATTTCCGTCTGAAAGAATCCAGGAACAAATACAGGGTGATCCTAAAGTCATGGATTCTTCCAGAAGGAAAATTATTTTTAATTTTTCATTCAGAGCGTTGTTGCTTTTTAAAATATCTGTTTTTGGCCCCATTCCAGTGATCCGCCCTGTAGAGTAATGACTTTTGTAAAACAAAAAATAAACAATGTATAATAATTAATAATATATCTAGGATGATTCAAAAAAAAAAAAAAAAAAAAAAAAAAAAATGATAACAAATTTCATCGACTAAGTGACCAAAAGAAGGTAATTGGAACCTCTCTATCACTCTTTTTAATCAAGTAATGAAGAATACAGAAATTTCCGATCATACAACGAAATAAAATACTTTACAAAGAATCTTAAATAACTCGAAAACGTGTCAAAAAATGCTTTGTTTTCTCTTAAGAAGACTTATTCTAATGATACTGTAATTTATTAAACATTTAATATGAAATATTTTCAACATTTCTAAGTAAATTTAACACAAATTCATATCATTTTAATAAATAATTACAATAAAGACAAAAATGTCGAAATTTTATTAATACAAAATTTCTAAAATTTTAAAATAACACTGTTTCTACAAAAAAAAAAAGATAAAATTTATTTTATGGGGGGGGGGGATGTATGGAAACGTACCTCCTGAGTTCAAATTTGTAATTAGCTTTTTTTTGTCAGGCATAGTTTTTGAGATATAGAGAATAATAAATTTTAATAGAAAATGCATTCTAAAGTGGATCTCATTTTAAATTTTTAAGATATTTTTTTAAGGCATGACCGGTGGATAGTTAAAATACATAGAAATATTCAAATTTCAGTACAATCGGAGTTCATTTAGTGGTGACTCAAACGGTTTAAAGTTTAAAAAAAAAATCTAATTTTTAGTTGTTTTTTTTCAAACTTTTTTCTTTACATTTTTGTTTATAATTAACCGATTTGCGCGAATGGATGATTTTTGGAAAGGCAAAGAGCTATAGAATATCGTAAATATACATTTTTCAATTCAGGGATCGGAAAAATTGTATTAGGAGTGTCTAAATTAAAAAAAAATTGTAAAATTTTGACTCACCTCCGATTGTACTGAAACTGAAATACTTCTATGTATTTTAACTCGAAGTATTTTTCAGACGCCTTAAAAAAAATCTTGAAAATTCAAAATTAGTGCCACTGTAGAGCAAATTTTCTATTAAAATTTATTTTTCTTTATATCACTAAAACAATGCCTAATAGGACAAAATTGACGCCATTTTCGGAATCAGTTTCAGTTATACTCAAGAATATCTTACAATATCCCAGAAAATAATTCCCTGTTGAACAATGGAATATTTAACCTTTCTTTTGAATTAATATCCAACAAAACATATCGATTAAAATTAAATATACAAATTAAACACTAGGTAATTTGTTTCAAAGGTTTTATTAATTAAAAAATTAACACTTGATACGTATTTCGACAATTCCTTGTCATCATCAGAAGTGATTACATTCTAATACATCAGTCAAGGAATTGTCAAAATACGTATCAAGTGTTAATTTTTTAATTAATACCTTTGAAACAAATAACCTAGTGTTTAATTTGTATATTTAATTTTAATTTACAAAATGTTTCAACGAGAACCAACGGTCGAAAGTTTAAATCTTATTAAAACATATCGAGATTATGTTAATTTGTCCCACAAATTGAAGATCGACATTTTTGTCTTTGTTTTATTTAAATTGTAATTATTTATTAAAATGATATGGATTTGTGTTAAATTTACTTAGAAATGTTTAAGATATTTCATATTAAATGTTTAATAAATTACAGTATTATTAAGATAGATTAGAATAGGTCTTAAAAAAAAAAAGCGTTCCACGAGAAATCTGATGATGCAAAAATATTTGAGGTGTTCCAAAGAAAATAAACAAGTTAATGATCGATTATGGCAAAACAGGAAGTGTCCAAAAGTTCTTAATAATTTATTTAAAAAAAAAAAAACACACAAATTCTTAAAATTCCTTTGAAAACTTTAATGCAATTGTTAAGTGAATATTATTACGTCAACCAAGAACTTTGTTGATTGAACAAAACTTAATAATTAATTTTTTTTTTTTTTAATCATCCTATATTTATATATATATAATGAAAAAATAAAGAAAATATTTCTCTCTAATTTATAATTAAACTCGCCGTTATGATATTATACATATTACATATTTCTAGCCATTAGAACATGAAAATAGTTTAAAAATTTTTCTTTTTTTTGTTTTTTCACCAAATCAGTATTTATTTTTTTTTTTAACTATCCATTCATTCATTCATGCATCTCTTCTCCATATTATTACATATCAAAATTCCTCTTCATTTCCTTTTTCTTTAAATTAATATATATATTCTTTTCTTTTATTATTTAAAATAAAATATATTTGTAAATATTGTAAAATAATGAAAATATTTTGTTTATTATTATTATTATTATTTTTTTTTTAATTATTATTATTATTATATTGAAATACATATATAACAATTAATTAAAAGATATAAAATTTTATTTATTCTGAATGTGTTTTGTTTTCCTTTATTCAAAACCTTTACACTAATTCCTTTAAACCAGGCGAATCTACGAGGAGAGGGAGTTGCTGTGACATCCCGTCCTGTGGAAGGGGGCCCCCTCTCAGTGATGAATTCTTAGAAAGGAGTAGGTGCTGAGGGAGACCCTCCTCAATTAGGACATCCTCCCTAGCATAGAAGAGATTGGATAAAAGGAATAGAATTAAGGATTAGTTCATTAGCTAGAAATGGAAGCAGGAAGAGGAGTTATCTAACTTCACGGGGTGCCGGTAGATGGCTACAGCCAGAGGTTTGAGGTGGTTGTCTTGTACGGAAGCGCCTAACAGGGATGGATCATGGTAAGAATTTCAAATATTATTAATCTTTCTTTAACCTCGGGTGATTGGCTCCAAGAAACCAATGTGTGGAACGTCTCCCGAATGTCATGGTCTTTTTTTTTTTTTTTTTTTTTTTTTTTTTTTTTTTTAGAAAAAAAAACATTCACACTTTTTTCTCATTCACACTCACATTCACACACACTTCATGCAGTCTTTTCGGCAACTTAGGCCATATAAGACTTTTGACGATAACCGTTGTAGAGAATATATCTATTGTGTGTTCAGGCATTTCTATTTAAGCCATCTGGTATCCAAATGGCTTAAATAAAATCATCGGACTGCCTGGGTCCGAACCCGCGACGTTTAGTATAGGAGGTAGGCGCGCTACTTACTGCATAAACCCGGGGGCAATGTCATTCTTATAATATATATAATTTAATCACAATATATACATTTAAATAGCCTCAGTAGCCATTAGAGAAAATTGCAAAATAAAAAAAGTGAGATTTACAAAATAGTCTATCTGTGAACAAAATACCATAAAATGTAAAGTAGTTACGTTGTTGAAATTTGATATTGAAGTTCGATAGGATAGGTAGGCCTACTGTTCTCCCCTGGCATGCAATAGACAACTTTTGTATATCCCCTGGGCTGTAGCCAGTGGCAGATCAGAGGTGTTTCTTGAGAGGGGGGGGGGTAATCTGGAGTGACTGGTCGCACAGCACACATTTTTTTCTTAATTTCGGAATTTAAAGGCGCATTCTGTACTTGTTTGCCAGAATATAAATACAAATCAAATTTTTAACTACTAATTTCTAAAATTTTACATTAAAAATACATTTTTATTTTCGAATCTCAGGGAGGGTAATTACCTCTTTCCCCCCCCTGTATCCGCCCTTGGCTGTAGCTTAGTTCTTGTCTCTTGTGCCATCACCCTATTTCAATTGAATTGGCTACCATAAATAGTTCCGAAAGAGAACAAAATCAACCAAAGAGCACATAAAGGTGTGTCTGTTTAAGCGGAAATTTTCAAGCTTTTTAAGTTTAAATTCAATAAAATTTAAAACCAAACCAAATTTAAATCACATTAATAAAGTAATAGTATTCTTTGGCCGATTTTGTTGAAATTCTTCGAGATGCTTCAGACATGTGTACCTAGCTTAACTATATATAAAATTTGAATATCAAGAGTCTCTTCGTTTATGAGTTATGTTGTTTAAACCACACTTTTTTGATATTTCACTTGAAATTAATTAATTAAATTGATTGTGAAAAAGACTTAAATTCAAGCTAAAAGAAAATCGCCTCTTTTTAATGGCAATTTTAAGAAAAGCAATAAAACAGGCATTTAAAAGTAATAAAATCTCTTTCAGAGAAATTTGATTAAATATATGAGATTTCAGGGGGCTCGCTGGAGTAGTGGGCTAGGGTGTCGGCTTCTACAAAGAAGATCCCTGTTCAAACCCTGGGTGTGCGAGATTTTTCATTAAATAAAAATATTTGTTTAATGTAAACAAATCCTCAAGCAGGCACTGGATTGGAATATTGGATCTCACCACAATAGGCAACTCTACGAGGAGAGGAAGTTGCTGTGACATCCTGTCCTGTGGAAGGGACGTAAAGAAGGTTCCCTCTCAGTGATGCATTCTTCGAAAGGAGTCAGTGCTGAGGGAGTCCCTCCTTAAACTAAGACATCTTCCATAGCATAGAAGAGGGTTGATAAAAGGAACCAGAAATAAGGATTATATTAGTTCACTAGCTAGAAACGAAAGCAGGAGGAGTGAGAGATAGGAAATAATGTAACTTCACGGGGTGCCGGTAGATGGCTACGGCCAGAGTCCGGTTGGGTTTGAGGTGTGTGTCTCCGTACACGGAAGCACCTCGGGTAAATAAATGGGGATCCCGATAGGAGTTTCAAATAATAATAATTTCTTGAGTCGAATGGCTGTAGACATTCAAATCGGAAACAGGAACGAGACCCTTCCCGGGAACAGCAGCCAGTTTAAATAAAAAACTTTATATTTCTTTGCCGACGTTTCGAGTGCAAGTCGCACCCATCTTCAGGGCAAGCAAAATTGTCAAAATTTAGTACAGGTTAATTGGTACTTAAAATTAATTTCATGTTTATACATGTATTCGTGCGTTCGTAGCATTCTATGGTATGTACAATAATAAAAAACGTTTTTACTGGCACGACATTCAAATAGCAAAAAATTTTGCTTGCCCTGAGGATGGGTGCGACTTGCACCCGAAATGTCGGCTAAGAAATATAAAGTTTTTTATTTAACCTGACTGCTGTTCCCGGGAAGGCTCCCGTTCCTGTTTCCGAATAATAATAATATTTTTTCTTAGAGAGATCGGGAATGGGGCTTGGAATGGATCAAAACAGACAGACGGACAGACACCCCGTCGTATATAGGTCTATAGATTTTTTTATGATAAGATGTATTAAAAGTGTTATTTCTTAATAAGCGAGATATGTATTTTTAATACTAATTACCTGAAATGAGTTGAGTGAAAAATTGCGGCACTTGATTAAGAAAAGGTCCGCCGCAGGTGGGCCTGAGCCAGTGGAGGGGCGTTTAGGAGAGCGAAGCCGAAAGCGTGTGGAATGGCTAGTATATTTACGTTTATTTAGAAGTGAGTTTATTAACTAAAGGAGAAAATAACTTTGGCTTGTTAAGAAAAGAATAAATGCAAATATTTATACCTGTATATAGATTTAATTAAAAACAATAAAAAAAAAAATAAATGCAAGTCTGTGCTTGTGTTTTTTTTTTTCCGTTTGGCGGTGTCGATTAATGTCTCAATTGTTTTAAAGATGTAATTACAGAGTTGTAAAACGGGTTAAAATGTGTGTGTGTTTGTGTGTGTGTGTTGAATTGAATGCACGGAAACAAGCATAACATCGATTTTCTTAAAAAAGAAAAAGAAAAATTATAATAATCATAAAAACTTTTCTGTAAATCATTAGTCAAGGTATAAACGATTTGAAAAATATGTAGACAGAGGGTTTTTCAGTGCTCAAGTCATTAAGATTACCCCCACTTGAGGAGATGTTTAGAAAAGAAATTTAAATGAATATTAAAATACAAATCAGCCGTTAAAATACACTGTGCGTCAAAAAGACCGTAACACTTTGTTTCTTCTTCAAAAGACATATTCTAATTCAGTGTTTCCCAACCTGGGGGCGATAGCCCCCAAGTGAGCGATTTTGATTATCAGGGGGCCAATAAATAAGTGGGAGGGCGATGACTATTCAAAGGAGACAAAATTATTAGAATTTACTAAAATTTAAAAGAACAAAAATTAGAGAGAAAAATCTCCTAGGCCAGTATAAAAGAGGACAAAATTCCTCAAAATCTGACCGAAACGTCGGCTTGAAGCGATTAATAAACGAAATAAACTTAGATGCCAGGGGCGTATATAGAAATTTTTTT
The DNA here is from genome assembly GCA_023213315.1 of Euborellia annulipes. Classification (NCBI taxonomy): domain Eukaryota; kingdom Metazoa; phylum Arthropoda; class Insecta; order Dermaptera; family Anisolabididae; genus Euborellia; species Euborellia annulipes. The sequence continues at coordinate 32,291 of JAKCPI010021916.1, read as the reverse complement.
CGGGGGGCCCGAACTCAAAAATTTTCTAAGGAAAATTTTTTTTTTAAGAAACTATATTTTTTTCACACGAAATTTTTTGAGGAACATTTTTTCTATTGCGGAACCATAGTTGTCCATCCTGCGGAAAAATTTGTTGCGCTGATGTCTGTATATCCCTATATATGTATATGTGTTTGGGAAATTTCGGGGGGGCCCGGGCCCCCTCGGCCCCCCCTTATATACGCCCCTGTTAGATGCAATCGCTCTTTCCTTTCTTCCTTACTACAAGATCTACTCAGCTATCCACCTCACTTTAATAGTAGACCCTATCATTTTATGTATCTTTCAGACATATATCTGCTGTACAAACACAAATTTACAGTTTCAAATTGAATTAAATTTATAAATTCTGCGATCTGCATTTGCATTTACGTACAAAACATGATTTAAAATTTTTAACAAAATGCCCTTTATTTAAAAGTTTAAAATAAATCAAGTTCCTCAAGATAACGTTTTCTTTTCAAAGTGAATAAATACAACAATTGCAGAAATAGTGTCTGAAACGTTGAAATTTTTTTTTAGTTAAATTGTATTATTAAGTAAAACCACAATTAAAACAAAAAATTAAAAAAAAATATTACTGACCCTAGGAGTAGTAGGCAAGCTTTTTATTAGTAAAAATTATTTAGAATATGTGGGGTTTCACTAAGTTGTAAATGAAAGAAATATTGAATTTCTAACTCGATATATTTCGGGCTATTAACCCATCTTCAGCTTTTTATTATTAATCTTTACCCAAACCTTTTAAAAATCTAATAATAATTTTATTTATATGAAGAAATAACAAAAAAATTTTCGGTCAAATTTTATTTAATGAAAACAAAAGGGACATTTCGATTCTAGATTGGAATTATCTTCTGACGTCGCTGTATATTAAAAACAGACATGACAGTTCACTTGAGTCGGAGCAAGTGTACAGTACTTGATAACGGCTGCAGAATAAGCAGTCGAAACGTTATATATTTTTAATAAATATTTAATACAAAAATGCGGTCTATAATTAAAAATTCTCCTAATAATATTATGTTGATTTGTCACAAATTAAAATTCGACATATTTTTCTTTATTTTATTTAAATTGTATTAAAATAATTTGTATTTGGGTTAAATTTATTTAAAAATGTATTTCATATTAAAAAATCTGGTGTGACTGGCGCACAGCACACAACTTTCTCTTACCCTTCGGTAAGAGAAAGTTGCGCACTGTGCTGGTCACACCAGATTTTTTGTGTCGAGATATATTTAGTTTCCGATAGCACCTTAGTTTCAAACTTGCATTTTAAATGTTGACTGCTTCAAATAAACTATGGTTATTTTTCAAAATTTTAATCTCATATTTGGACATTTTATACACAATATAGAATCGTAAATAAATACAAAATTTCATAAGAATTGGAAAAAAAATTTTAAATGCGTAAAAAGTTCCAAAGGGGACCCCCTTTTGAATCGAAATTAACATACAAATCCCTATAGGAAATTAACATTATTTCTATGCGAAGATAAGGTGGAAAGGGAATTTAATAAATGGGAATTTAAATAATAATTGAATTTTAATCTAATAAAAAGAAAAAGATTTAAATTCCGTTACCATGGCAACCATTTCTACTTTCCTATGAAGAACAAGAGTAAAGTGGTCTTCAGAAGATTTCAACGGCAAAATGAGAATATACATTTTAAAGAGCATCTAAAAAATAGTTCATTTATGAATTTTAAAAAAAAATCCTTGGAGGGAATTTTGAGAAAATCGAAAAAAACTGAAAAAGTACATCAGTAAAGTACTAGTACTTTTTGGCCGATTTTGTTCAAAAGCTTATTTTGAGATTCTTCAAAGGTACCTAAGTTAAATATAAAATTTCAATCCGCTAGCTCAACTCCTTCATGCTAAAAATCTGTCCACACACACAGACACACACACAGACACACATACATACACACACACACACACACAGAGACCAATTTGCGGGACCCACTTTTTTGGACTCAGGGGACCTCAAAACATGTATATCCATCAAAATCTCGACATCGAATTTTTGACATGATCGCAATACTTTCTCTCTCTCTATATATTAACATATATAGAGGTAAGAGAAAGTAAAAGTAAAAATAAATTACAGTATCATTTGAATAAATCTTTTCAAGAAGTAACAAAGTGTTTCACTATTTTTGACACTTAATGAAGTTGTTTACTTAAAAAAAAAAACTCCTTTATGAATTGGAGGCCTCCAAAAAGTACAACTAGGCCACGGATTGGTTTTTAAGTTAGTTAAAAAGAAGAAGAAAAAAAAAAGTTAATTACTCGAATAGATTGGATATAAGAGAGAGAAAAGGGTGTTGATTTGTAAGTCAAATGTTTGTTGGCTGAGGAATGCGAATCCCGACACCTGCAACTTGGGAGTTTTGGTGTTTCTTGAAAAAAAAAAGTGGCGTGTTTGCGGGCAATTTGGCGGTAAGGGAGGAGGTCTAGTCACACCCCCTTCATCCCTCTGGCAGATCTATGCTTAACGAGACCCAAGCAGGCAACCGCCACCATTAAAATACATAAATAAAATTGATTTTTATCAGGAAATTAATTAAAACGTAACCGGAGGGGGAGGGGGAGGGGGGAATACGATGACTACTTTGTGTGTGTACGTAATATTTATGGTTAAACGATTTTCAATTAAGTGACGTCATCACGAAAGTTGAATAAGACATTATAATGAATTTTTTTTTTTATTTAGGAATAATTTATTTTTTTTAATAAATAGAGAAATGTTCTAGCATCAAAGTCTCGATACCGATACCTTCTCTCTATCTAATATATAGGTAAGAGAAAGTAAAAACTTGGTCTAATTCATTTTAAAGGTATTGTAATTTCTTGTAAATTTAATATTATTTAATTTAAACTTGCAAAAATACAAATGATAGTTAAAATAATTTAAATGAATTTGAGGGACAAATTAACATAATTTCGATATGTTTAGTTGGATTTTAATTAAAAATTTTGTTTTTATAAGAATAATAAAATAAACAGAGAAAAACTGAAGAAAATAGACAGAGAAAAACTGAAATTGAAAGATTAAATTTAAAATTTTAGAAATTTCGACATTTTTGTCTTTCTTTTTTTAAATTGTAATTATTTATTAAATTGATATGGATTTGTGTTAAATTTACTTAGAAATGTAGAAGATATTTCATATCAAGTGTTTAATAAATTACAGTATCATTAAAATAGATTAGAATAGGTCTTCTTAATAAGAAATAAAGTGTTCCACTATTTTTGTCGCACAGTGTAAATAAAATATATCCAATCATTCATTCAACTGCTTTAAAAATCACCAATAATGTAGAACAGATACAGGAAAACTTTACTACTAATAGAGATATAAAAGTAGAGTAGGCGGTAAACCTACGTATGAATTTTTACAGTTTATTTAAACTTTTTTCTTTATATTTTCGTTTATAATTAACCGATTTGCATGAATGAAAAGGTACAGAGCTATAGAATATCGTTTTTTTTTGTTTTTTTTTTTTTATATATTCAGGGATCGAAAAAATTGTTTTGTAACTATCTACATATTTTTAAGGTGTAACAACTTAAAAAAAATCTTGAAAATTCAAAATTAGAGCCACTTTAGATCAAATTTTCTATTAAAATTTATTTTTAACTATATCTCTAAATCTATGAGGGGGCCAAAACTGATGGCATTTTCGGAATCAGCGCTACCCTTATACTCAAGGATAAGTCATAGTACCCCAATAAAAATTCACTGTTGTAATATTTCCATGTCAGTTTTTCTATCTATTTTATTGAAAATAAAAAAATTTTGAATTAATATCCTCCTAAACATATCGAAATTAAGTTAATTTGTTGTTGCAAAATTACAATTTCTCAATTTTTTTTTTTTTTTTTTTTTTTTTTTTTTTGTAAGGAATTAACACAAATTGAACTCACGCTTACTTTGAATTACATCTCTATAAAAAAAAAATTCTTAATTATTTATCCAAATCTAAATTTTCTTTAAAAAATTGTGAATTGATTAAAAAAAATCCCGTGCAAATTCGTTGGGTAGTTTGCGAGTTCTACTCAATTGAAATTTCAAAGTTTTTATTCATTTCTAATTTTATTTAATTAGACCTTAAGAAAGAGACCAAAGGAGGGGAAGTGGCGCCCGGTGCCTCCCCTCCAAGCATTGTCGTCCACGCTGGACAGGCCCTCATCATCACGTGACCCTCACCCCCCCGCCCGCCCGCCCGCCCGCTCGCCGTGCACTTTTTATATTATCAATAGAAGAATCTAAAAATCGGCTAGAGCACACAATTTTCTCTTACCCTTCGGTAAAAGAAAGTTGTGTTCTGTGCTTGTCACACCAGTATGTTTAGTTTCAGCCGATATATTAGAATTCAAGATGTAAAATTAAAAAATATTTATATTTTGCTATCATGGCAATCATTTCACCTATCTTTCCTATGAAGTACAAGAGTGAAGTGTGGTTCAAAAAATTTCTATGGCAAAATGAGAATATACATTTTAAAAAGCATGTAAAAATTATTAATTTATGAGTTTTAATTAAAATTGTTCTAAAAAATTTTGAGAAATTGAAAAAAGTATCGCAAGGTTCGTGAAGTCCAGGGAGAGATTATTTTTATTTATAATTAATTTTGGTTTTATTTTTAGTTAATTTTTTTTTTTGTTTAATAAAGATAATTCCGATTTAAAATATAAAATAAAAAAAAAGAATTCGAATAAAAAACTTAAAATGAAATTAATCCCTTCTTCCCCTTCGCCAAGTGAGAGCAGGTGGATTTGTGGCGAAAGAAGACTATTATAATCGGTTGTCGGCTTTTGGGCAGCCAGCTTTATATCAAAGTTCTTGCTACACTGGCCAGGAGCCGTCAATGTCATAAATTAAACTCCAGAAGAGGATCGACACGTCCAATTGCCTTCAATATAGTCCGGACGAAGGCGACCACTTGGGACCGAAACGCCACTCATTTTACAAAGACATGAAGAAGAAGACAGCAACATATCTCCTTTTTTCCTTCTTCCTTGATTATTATTATTTTTTTTTTTTATATTTTTCAAAATAAAAATAATAAATTACAATATTGCATAATAATAAATAATAAAAATTTTCTTTTTTTTTTTGTCTCTTTTTTAATGGATTTTTAATAAATTATATCGCAACGTTTTTGAAGAGGTCAAGAACGGGGAGGACGAAATCAGGGAGAGTATCTGCTCGCAAAAATAAAAAAATAAAATTAAAAAAAAAAATATAAATTATAATTTATTTTAAAAAAAAATAATTGAAATTTTATTGAAAAATATTTAAAAAAAAATTAAAATGGAATAAATTGAAGGTTGGTGTCTTCGGTGATGAATTTAGTAATGACGTTTCGGTTGCATCTGGCCGACCTTCGTCCGAAACGCACGGGCAAGTGAAGACGGATGTTTCTCGGCGAATATGCAAATGTTGATCGTTCTTTGTCCGAGACAAGTAAATGTAGTTTGGCAGTCTCTCTCCCAGACAATAGTGATTTTGATATTCGGGCAGCCCAAGAGCCAGGAACGAGAGATCTGCTGATTGTGAAGTCTTCCCTGCCAACCACCGATTCATGGAGATGCTGATGGCATCACAGCCAACCATCGAGTCATGGAGATGCTGAGGGCTTTGACAGCCCGCAAACGAATGAGTTAGCGGCCCCACAGCCCGCAGTCGAATGAAATTTTTCTGTCGATCTCCTCTCCAAGTAGGGAAGTGGAGAAAAAGAATTAATGTTATTTTAAAATTTTTCAAATTAAATTTCACTAATCTTTTTTTTCTCTATAATTTTATATATAAAAATAAATTAATTAATTATAAAATAAAAAAATCTGGTGTGACTGGCGCACAGCACACAACTTTCTCTTACCTTCGGTAATCGAAAGTTGTGTTCTGTGCTTGTCACACCAGATTTTTTGTGTCGACATATATTTAGTTCCCGACAGTACGGAACATTTGAATTCAGATGTAAAATTTATAAGTATGGGAAAATATTTATATTTTGTTACCATGGCAACCATTTCTCCTATCTTCCCTATGAAATACAAGAGTAAAGTGGTCTTCAGAAGATTTCAATCGCAAAATGAGAATATACATTTTAAAGAGCATCTAAAAAATAATTGATTTTTGAATTTAAAAAAAAATCGTTGGAGCAAATTTTGAGAAAATCGAAAAAAACTGAAAAAGTACATCAGTAAAATACTAGTAATCTTTGGCCGATTTTGATTAAAAGCTTATTTTTCCGGTCCCGGGGGGTGTTTAACTTAAATATAGAATTTCAACCTCGTAGCTCAATTCCTTCATGCTTAAAATTGAACACACACCCACCCACACACACACCCACCCACCCACACACCCACAGACAGACCATGTCGCGAAAACCACTTTTTTGGATTCAGGGGACCTCAAAACGTGAAGATCCATCAAAATCTCGACATCGAATTTTTGACATGAATCCAATACTTTCTCTATATATATATATTACATATATACATAGGTAAGAGAAAGTAAAAAAAAAACGATCTCTCCCTGGGATCGTTGCGATATTATTTTTATTTTTTTTTGCGAGCAGATAACTCTCCCTGACTTACCACCCCCCAGTCATCCACTCTCGACGGATACTGTTTGGTATGCCAGTAAAGTACTAGTATCGTTTGACCAAATTTATTTAAAAGCTTTGTTTTATGTCCCATGGGGGTGCTTAACTTAAATATAAAATTTCAAGCTGATAGCTCTTTTCGTTCATGAGATATTTTGCTCACAGACAGACCACGTCAGGATTCAGGTGGATCTCAAAACGTGTATTTCTATCAAAATCTCGACATCGTTTTTGACATGAATTGAATATATTAACATATATAGGTAAGAGAAAGTAAAAAAAAAAATTTTCCTTCCTTCCGATCATAATCCGGATGTGTGTATAATACAAAAAAAAAAATAATGAAAAAATTTAAACAAACAAAGATAATAAATTTTAAACATAATTTTTCTAGACGTATAAGATCATAAATTAAAAAAAAAAAATGTAATTTCCTTGATGAAATCTGAAAAGGCCCTTTTTTTTTAAATGAATAATCGTAGCTGAATTCATTTGTTGTTGTTGTTTTTTGTAATCGTACACAAAAATCTGGAAAATAAAAGATCCGAAATCGAAATAATAATCAACATGGGTTGGTTGCTAGACCGACAGACAGACAGACAGACAGAGTGCCAATAAATCAAGCAGTTAATAACCTAGCAGTGCCAGTGCCAATCACACACACACCGGCAATTATAGAGATATTTATGTCTCTATTCCAATCACAGGCTAGTGATCATCCATCATCAGTCATCAGACCTCATCTCTTGTCTCTCTCTCTCTCTCGGCGTTATAGAAGATTATTTTGTTATCACAGCGCACTGAAATTGCTAACTATATTAAGGGGCTACGGGAGCAGTGGCGGCGCGTCCACTAGGCAAACTAGGCGGCCGCCTAGGGCGGCAATAAGGGAAAAACTTTAAAAAATTGGGGCCAAATCTTGGAAAAAATCTTTAATATTTACGAATTTTGTATTGAAATTATTTTTTATTTCAAGAAAAAAAATCTGGTGTGACTGGCGCACAGCACACAACTTTCTCTTACCTTCGGTAATCGAAAGTTGTGTTCTGTGCTTGCACACCAGATTTTTTGTGTCGAAATATATTTAGTTTCCGCCAATATATTAGAAATTTAAGATGTCAAAATTATAAACATGGGAAAATATTTATATTTTGTTACCATGGCAACCATTTCTCCTATCTTTCCTATGAAGCACAAGAGTAAAGTGTGCTTCAAACAATTTTGAGGGCAAAACGAGAATATACATTTGAAAGAGCATCTAAAAAATAATTGATTTTTGAATTTTAATCAAAATCGTTAGAGCGAATTTTGAGAAAATCGAAAAAAACTGAAAAAGTACATCAGTAAAGTACTAGTACTCTTTGGCCGATTTTGATTAAAAGCTTATTTTTCCACACACACACAGACCATGTCGCGAAAACCACTTTTTTGGATTCAGGGGACCTCAAAACGGAAGATCCATCAAAATCTCGACATCGAATTTTTGACATGAATCCAATACTTTCTCTCTATATAACACTGTATATTACATATATACATAGGTAAGAGAAAGAAAAATAAACATATTAATAAATTTAAATTCAATCACAAAATATTATTTATTCTAGTATTCACACTCAAGAAATATATTTTGAAAAATGTAGGTATCTTTTTAAATTTCTACCAAGTGTAGTAAACTTCTACATATATCAGACGCAGACAGACTTGACGGGCCCCGGGCTACTTAAAAATACATGCCCCCCCCCTCCCTAAAAGTTTTTTTTTCTAGTTTATAAAAGGCTATTGTGCTCTTCATGTCATTCAACAATTTTTTACACTGTTTTTGACACAATTTTTTTAACAGTTATAGCTACATTGTTTATAATAGTTTAAAAATTTGTCATAATTCCTTACCATAATTTATTGAAGCCAGATTCGGACAGACGACTTCCGGGTGGTCTAGGGGGGGAGGGGGGGAATGGAAAAATGTTTGAAAATTAGGCATGGAAATCTGCTTTTTTAGCTATCCTGAGACGTGAAAAATATTATCAAATTTAGCTTGATTTATAAGAATTTTAATTAAAATTAATTAAAAAATAAATATTATGGGGCACCTAAGGTGCTACGCTGACCAAAATTCCCCAATTTGACCAGTTCATATTAGTAAAATTCGGACATTTCTCAGATCCGGACGCCTAACCGGACACGTGTTCCAAATCCGGACTTATGGTAACCCTACCTAAACAGCAATAATAAAAATACTAATACCTAATACCTCTTTTTTAAGTTTTTATAAAATTACTATCCTCCCCTTGCTTCATTAATTCTGTTGAGCTTAAAGGGCCCGGGCCCTTTTAAGGAAAAAAATTTCAAGAATTATTTTTTTATTAGAATTTTAAGGTTAGAGCATAAAGGGCCCGGGCCCCGGTGATATAGCCCCCCTGTCTGCGGACCTGGGTATAAGTAGGTCTACCTCTAACAAAAAAAAAAAAGATAAATCCATGATTTATTTTAAATTCGCGTAAAGCTTCTATTACAATATATATAGTCTATATATTTTTTAAATCATACTTTTTTTATTTCTTAAAGGAAAAAAAAATATTTACATTGGTCGTAACCTGGCTCAAGGCCATTACGTCACAATACTAATTAAAAAATAAAACCCTCTTGTCTTAAAGAAATATATATTGAACTGATGCAGAGTTATGGTCCATACGAAAAATCACTTAATCAATAAATTTTAAGAAATATTTAAAATATTTAAAAAGAAAATGATAAAATTAATCTGATAAGCAGAAAATCATATTTTTTAAGTCAATTGGCAAAAAAATCAAAAGATAATTTCCTAAAAAGTTAGAGTGAATTAGAATTAAGACTTTCAAAATTTTCTATTTGGCATTAAATTTCGAGTGATATGAGCATGGGCGTAACTAGAGAATTTGGCTGGGGGGGGGGGCATGGGACCAGCTATCCTCCGGAGGGCCTGGAAAGCCCCATATTTTCTTAATTTTTCTTGGGGCAGGGTGCTTTCTGGGGGGCATGCCCCCCGGCATCCCCCTAGTTACGCCCATGCCTCTCCCTCCCCTAACGCGTTACGTATATGTGGACAACCCCTAAGGTATTTATTTAAAATTTATATAATATTCGTTTATTTAATAAAGTGCGGAGATTGCTAATAAAGAGAAAAAAAAAAAAAACTGTTTGAAAATTTTATATTATACAGATAAAAGGGAAAATTTCAGAGAATATAGAACGATGATCCTTTTTACTATCATTTGATTGGTTGAACGGATGTTTAGATTAAAGAAAAAATATATTTCTTAATTATTCAATTTTAGTTGCATGTGAATATTCTCTAGGAAATTCTAAACTCATTACAAAAAATCCGATGCAAATTGAAGCAGCGGTTTCCGAGTTATAGACAATTGAAGTTTCAGAGTTTTATTCATTTCCAATTCGTGCTCTTAAATTGACCAAAGGAGGGGAGGGTGGCGAGCTGGCAGGCTCCCCCACCCCACCGCTCTGATTGTCGCCAGGCGCCCTCCCCCCCCTCGTTTCTAAGAAAAATGATTTCTCTTTTTAAAAATAATAATTTTATAGCTTTTAAGTTTTTTTTTTTTTTTTTGGAAGAATTATAAAAATTGAACGAGAAAAAAAAGATTAATTAAGCAGTCAGAGTATATTGCCAAATAAATGATAGTTATAAATATTTAGTTAGATGCAAAATCTTTCAATTCTTCATCATCACATTTATTTGAACACAAGCGATACTTCGATCTTGTATTACTGTAGGGTAGTTAAATATCAAAGTGTAAAATTTAATTTAGATGAAATGATTTGAGTACTTCAAACAATTTTCACAAAATATTACTGTATGTACTTTTTAAAAGGGCATCTAAAAAATAATTGATTTTTGTTAATTAAAAAAAAAAATCGTTAGAGCGAATTTTGAGAAAATCGAAAAAAACTGAAAAACTACATCAGTAAAGTACTAGTACTTTTAGGCTGATTTTGATTAAAAGCTTATTTCCACGCCTCAGGGGTAGGGCTGGACGGTAATGGATTTTCATTACCGACCTCGATAATGAAAAAAACCGGTTTTTCTCGAAAGTCGGTAAAAATTTTTTACCGCCCGCGGAACCAAAGTTTGCCGCCGCGGAACATTTTTTTTTTTGCGGAACCAAAAATTTTTCCCAGGCCGAAAAATATTTTACCTTTTTTTTAGAGAGCCAATTTTTTGCCGAAACATTTTTTCCCCCGCGAAACCAAAATTTTTCCCCGGCCGGAAAAATATTTTACCTTTTTTTAGAGAGCCAATTTTTGCCGAAACATTTTTTTCCCCCCCCACGGAATGCCAATTTTTTGCCGAAACATTTTTTCCCTTCCGCGGAACCAAAATTTTTCCCAGGGCGAAAAAATATTTTACCTTTTTTTTTTAGAGAGCCAATTTTTGCCGAAACATTTTTTTCCCCCACGGAATGCCAATTTTTTGCCGAAACATTTTTTCCCTTCCGCGGAACCAAAATTTTTCCCAGGGCGAAAAAATATTTTACCTTTTTTTTTAGAGAGCCAATTTTTGCCGAAACATTTTTTTCCCCCACGGAATGCCAATTTTTGCCGAAACATTTTTTCCCTTCCGCGGAACCAAAATTTTTCCCAGGGCGAAAAATATTTTACCTTTTTTTTTAGAGAGCCAATTTTTGCCGAAACATTTTTTTCCCCCACGGAATGCCAATTTTTTGCCGAAACATTTTTTCCTTCCGCGGAACCAAAATTTTTCCCAGGGCGAAAAAATATTTTACCTTTTTTTTAGAGAGCCAATTTTTGCCGAAACATTTTTTTCCCCCGCGGAATGCCAATTTTTTGCCGAAACATTTTTTCCTTCCGCGGAACCAAAATTTTTCCCAGGGCGAAGAAATATTTTACCTTTTTTTTAGAGAGCCAATTTTTTGCCGAAACATTTTTTTTTTCTCGCGGAACCAAAATTTTTTACCGCCCGAAAAAATAGGTTTTTACCGACTTTCGAAAAAAAACCGGTTTTTATCGAATTAGAGGTTCGTTACCGCGTTTTCGGTAAAAAATTTTTGCCGGTTTTTACCGGTAAACCGGTTTACCGTCCAGCCCTACTCAGGGGGGTGTCTAACTTAAATATAAAATTTCACCCGCCTAGCTCAATTCCTTCATGCTTAAAATTGAACACACATAGGCAAGAGAATGTAAAAAAAAAAAATAGGGGGGCCGTGAGATATTTATTTGGTTCCCCGGGCCCCAAAAAGTTTAACAAGCACTGAACTAAAGGTCTAAAGGGATGGATTTTATTATTTAATATATTTATGAGAAATAAGCATCTCTTTGATTGAAGACAAAATATTTTGAAATTTTATTTTTTCTCAAAGGATTCAATTCTTTATAGATAAATATGCAGTCTTTTATTCTTATAGTTAAAAAAAAGTTTCGAATAAAATTTTATAAAAGCATAAAAAGATTAAATCAATCAATTTGTCAATAATTTCAAATGCTGGGAGAGCATCAATTTGTTTTTTCTAATTCGATCTGCGCCCAGAGTGCAGCCAGGGAGCCTCGCTTCACTCTCGTCTAGGCTTTTCTTCACGCGCACAATCGCTTTTCAAAAAATCTCTCTATCTCTCTTATTTTTCGTTGGATTTGTGGAAAAATGCAGAACTGGTCTTTTCAATCAATTATAAAGCTATAGACATTTTTTTATTTAACTACGCCCACATAAAATGGGGGTTTATTAATTGCCTTTTACATCTTCAAAGTTTAACTGCCTCTTTCATTATTCTAATTTATTGTTTTTTAATTAAATAAACACATTTAGGCCTTGATATTGATTGAATAACTTAATATATAAAATATACAAGCAAAAACAATCAAATTTTAGTCTCAAAACGTTCTGAAAATGATTAAAAATCGATTTTCCAAATTTATTTTTTGACATATTAATTTTTACTTTCTCTTAAAATTCAAAAATCAATTATTTTTTTGATGCTGTTCTCATTTTGCTTTCAAAATTGTTTGAAGACCACCATGGGCGTAACTAGAGAATTTGGCCGGGGGGGGGGGGCATGGGACCAGCTATCCTCCGGTGGGCCTGGAAAGCCCCATATTTTCTCAACACACTAATTGACATCTCACAGCCCCATTCCATCAAATGCAAATAATATTTTAAACAATAAAAAAAAGAAAAATACAACAATTAATAAACAAACAATAAAAAACACATCAATAAAAACACAATCATCGTTGAGTTGACTTCCTACACCGAGTTCTGATATCCTATAAATGATCGACATTTCGGTCTACAAGGAAGCTGCCTTCGCCGAAGACATCGATCCAGACTCAACCAAAACATCATACATCCCTAAATCAAAGCAAATATAAAATTAAATTTAACAAATAACTATAATCTAAAGGGACATAGTAAAAATAATTTAATAATTTAGGTAAAATAATTTCAATGACATTTCGGTCGCAAAAGGGGAATTTCTCAGGCCAGTTGTTCAATACTAATTAAATTAACAAATTTTAAAAGAAGATATTTTTATAAACCAAATTGAAAGTTAATCTCGAATCGCTAATTTTTTTCCATAAATATTATTATAATTTATTCTTTTATTTTCATAATCAAAACCCAGAGTGCAACAACTTATAATATTTCAGATAATGAAGAATTAATACCATTACACAATAGACAACAGGGATTAGGGCGATTTGAAGACCGGAATATATTACCCTAATCCTATTCAAAGAATAAGATCTTTGAATAACTCGCAACGTTTTTGAAGATCCAAAAAGGGATGGGGACGTAATCAGGGAGAGTGATCTGCTCGCAAAATAAAATAATTCAATAAATATATACAAAATAATAAATAAAATGAGGAAAAAGGGAAATATGGGATTTGTGGCTGTCTTCGTAGTAGTAAAATGAGGGGCGTTTCGGTCCCAAATGATTGCCTTCGTCCGGACTCAATTGAAGGGTGTTGGACGTTTCGGTCCTCTTCTGGACAAGTTGAATTTGAAGACACTAACGGCTCCTGGCCAGTGTAGTAAGCCGATATACAGAGGTTGGCGGCCCAGTAGCCGACAACCAAATAGTATGATGGATGCCGGCGGTCTTACAGCCCGCTGCTGATGTTGGCTGTTGGCGGCTGCACCGCCCGCCATCGAGTGAAGATGATAGTGGCTTCACAGCCCGCCAGAGAATGAATGTAGATCTGTCTCAAGCAGTGGCGTAGTGAGCTTAACTCGCGCCCGGGGCACAATACCTTTTTAGCGCCCCCCCCCCACCCATTCGACCAAACCTTATAATATTATATCGGTAAAATATTACAAAATTATTATATTACACTGGAACTAAATTTAAAATATATTTTCCAGAAATCAATTATAATAAAAATAATCCAGCAATTTTTTGTTTTACGGACCATTTGGCGCCCCTTTGTGAGTAGCGCCCGGGGCATGATGACCCCCCTTGCTCCCCCCCTCGCTACGCCACTGGTCTCAAGTAAGGGGAAAACATGGGATTATTCCAATTCTTTTTTAATATTTTTCAATTCGGATGAAATTTATATTTTAAAAGGTATTTAATAAAAATTAATAAAAAAAAACGATCTCTCCCGGACTCAGGTCCATGGGATCGTTGCGAACTTTTCTCTAATTTAGATTTTTTTTTAAATTAAACAACTATTTATCTTTCAATAGGGAAAAATCTGCAGTATATATAATAGCGGAGTGTCCGTCCGTCTGTCCGTCTTGGTCCTCCGTCCCCATCCCCAAACTCTCTAAGAAAAAAAATTATTATTATTATCATTTGGAAGGGGCTCGCTGGTGTAGTGGGCTTCGGCTTCTACCAAGAAGATCTCTGTTCAAACCCTGGGCTTGCGGAATAAAAAATATTTATTTAATTTAAACAAATCCTCAATCAGGAACTGGATTGGAATATTGGATCTGACCACAATAGCCCCCAGGCAACTCTACGAGGAGAGGGAGTTGCTGTGATATCCCGTCCTGTGGAAGGGACGTAAAGAGGTTCCCTCTCAGTGATGCATTCTTCGAAAGGAGTAGGTGCTGAGGGAGTTCCTCCTCAAACTAGGACATCCTCCATAGCATAGAAGAGGTTGGATAAAAGGAACCTGGAACCAGAAATAAGGATTAGTTCACTAGCTGGAAACGAACGAAGGAGGAGGAGTTAGAGATAGGAAATGATGTAACTTCACGGGGTGTCGGTAGATGGCTACGGTTGGGTTATAGGTGTGTGTCTTCGAGCACGTAAGCACCTCGGGCAAATAAACGGGGGTCCCGATAGGAACCTCAAATAATAATATTATTATTATTTTGAAGTTCCTATCAGGATCCTCTTTTATTTACCTTCGTGTACGAAGATACACATCTCCAACCCAATCGGCCTCTAGACGTAGCGAGGAAGTTGTGTGCTGTACGCCAGTCACACCAGATTTTTTTTTATTTCTAATTTCCGGTTCTTGTTAAATTTCTTTTTGATTTACATACAAAATTTTTTTTTTTTATTTTTATCCAACCAAAGTGTGTATGTATGTATGATGGATCATCACATCCCCTGAGGTGATCTCTCTCTAAGATTCCATCTTGGAAAATTAATTTTGCGTTGGCGTGCAAGTGTTTTTTTTTTTTTTTTTTTTTTTTTTGAAGACTCTATTTATTCCCTGACACTCAACTAGCCCTTTATAATTAACACCAGTCCATTTGGCCCCGAGGGGCTTTAAGACAACGACGACGCCATCTTGATTCAAAACTTAATTGATTCACGACTACTACTCCTTGAAACAACTTAATCAAATTCTTTTTTTTTGTTGTTAATTTAAATCAATAATTTGCTGTTATTATCATCCTACCTTAAAAATGGATTACAATGTACCATCTTTAAAGTGATAAATAACTAAACAAAAAAAAAACGACTGTATTTAATTATAGATAAACAGTTTTTTTTTTTTTTTTTTTTTAACGATAAATAGATGCAAATCAACCGGTTTAAAGGTTTTATTTCGATATTTAGCTCCAGGAGCTGCTTGCCTTCTGTCGAATCAGGTTTACTAATCAATTAATATTCACTTGAGAGAGAGAAAAAAATAAAAGTATTAATCAAATCACTAAAAGTATAAATATTATTATTCAATTTTTTTCTATAAAAAAAAAAACAAAACAATATGGTGTGACTAAGCACACATCATTATCTTTATAGTTTTTCGTCTATCTTTTTATTTAAGTAAAAAGAGGGCTCATTGGTGTAGTCGGCTAGGATGTCGGCTTCTACAAAGAAGATCCCTGTTCAAATCCTTGGAGTGCGGGATTTTTCATTAAATAAAAATATTTATTTAATGCAAACAAATCCTCAAGCAGGAGGCACTGGATTGGAATATTGGATCTCACCACAATAGCCCGCAGGCAACTCTACGGGGAGAGGAATTTCTGTGATATCCCGTCCTGTGGAAGGGACGTAAAGAAGGTTCCCTCTCAGTGATGCATTTCTTCGAAAGGAGTCAGTACTGAGGGAGTCCCTCCTCAACTAGGACATACTCCATAGCATAGAAGAGGTTGGAGAAAAGGAACCGGGTGGAATCAGTAATAAGAATTAGTTCACTAGCTAGAAACCAAAGCAGGAGGAAGAGTTAGAGATAGGAAATAATGTAACTTCACGGGTCTACTGCCAGAGACCGGTTGAGTTTGAGGTGTGTGTCTTCGTGCACGCATAGGCGCCGGAACTGGGGGGGGGCAAGGGTACATTGCCCCCTCCAGCATCCTATAGGAGGGGGCAGAGAGGGGCAATATGTCTTCTTTTATATTTATTTTAAAAAATGATACATTTTTACTTTTTTTTTAAATATTTTATATAAACCCTATTGTATTTATTTCTAATTTCTAAAAAACATTTTATATTGAATTAAAATAAGAAAATTAAAAATATATATTAATAATTCCTTCAAATAGTATAAATATAGCCTAAAAATTTTTTTGATAAAATCACTATTTAGCAATTTTAATTTTATTAAAATTGTGATTTTATCTAAAATTTGCAAAGCTTTATAGTAGATTTGTTTTATAGGCCTACTGTTTGAACACAATAAATTATTTTAATTTTCTAAAAAAAAATTTTTTGCCCACCCCCCCCTGATTCAAATTCATTCAGGAGCCCCTACGTGCACGGAAGCACCTCGGGTAAATAAACGAGGATAGGAATTTCAAATAATAAAAAAAAAAAAAAAAATGCCCTTGAGGGGAGTTCTCGAAAATTCCCTGAAAATTGTTAATTTTCCTCATAGGAATGTATTGGGTTCTATCTATTTCTCACTTCTTATGAAAAATTAATTAATAATAATAATTAATTAATTAATATTTATTTATATTTTGTTACCATGGCAACGATTTCACCTATGAAGTACAAGAGTAAAGTGTGCTTCAAACAATTTTGAGAGCAAAATGAGAATATACATTTTAAAGAGCATCTAAAAAATAATTGATTTTTGAATTTTAATCAAAATCGTTACAACGAATTTTAAGAAAATAGAAAAATCTGCATCAGTAAAGTACTAGTACTCTTTGGCCGATTTTGTTCAAAAGCTTCGTGTCACGTCCCAGTGATCTGCCCAACTGAAATATAAAATTTCAATCTCCTAGCTCTTTTCGTTTTTGAGATATTTTGTTCACATACAGACAGACACAGTGTTTTTAAGGCTATTAATCAAATTCAAATTCTCCTTTTATTAAGAAGAAAACTATTCCATAATTTAAAAAAAAATAAATAAAAATAAATAAATAACTTGTCGTGTGAGTGAAATAATAATACCTACTGTACTACATAGCAGCTTAAAACATTTATTGTTATCATAAAATGATTGCCCTTTTTCTTTTTTTTTTTTTTTTATTCATTCAGACGTTTTATTTTATTTTAGTAAAGTGCCAAAGGGTGGATATTATGCGAGTCACGATTATTAGTTCTAATTAAGTCATTATAGACTCCCCCCACCCCCACCCCCCCCACCTCCGCCCTTCAATTCTTTACGAGTTGGCCCCATGCAAGGGGCGCATAAAATATCCTGCCACCCTATAAAGGACACACACACACATACACAAACATCTTTTTATAAATACAATAAACTAGAAAACATTGATTAACACAGGGTTAATGAATCTAACAAAAAAAAAAAACCTATAATTTATGAAGGAATAAAGTAAAGAGATTTTTTTTTTTTAACCAATTGAATTTTATTAAAATGATAACGAGAGGATTGATTTAACTAGCCGCCTGCCGCGGACCCTCGCCTTAATCAATTGCCGGAATTTTTCAGTAAACTCGTTTCAGAGAATTAATAATAATTGTTATTATTATTTGAAATTTCTATCGGGATCCCCGTTTATTTACCCGAGGAGCTTTCGTGCACGAAGTCACACACCTCAAACCCAACCACCCTGGCCGTAGCCGGCACCCCGTGAAGTTACGTTATTTCCTATCTCTAGCACCTCCTCCTGCGTTCGTTTCTAGCTAGTGAACTAATCCTTATTACTGGATTCTTTTAACCAACCTCTTCTTTGCTAGGGAGGGTGTCCTAGTTTGAGAAGGAACTCCCTCAGCATCTACTCCTTTCGAAAACTGAGAGGGAATCTTCTTTACGTCCCTTCCACAGGACGGGATGTCACAGCAACTCCCTCTCCTCGTAGAGTTAGTTGCCTGAGGGCTATTGTGGTGAGATCCAATATTCCAATCCAGTGCCTGCTTGAGGATTTATTTAAATTAAATAAATATTTTTATTTAATGAAAAAATCTCGCACGCCCAGGGTTTGAACAGGGATCTTCTTTGTAGAAACCGACACCCTAGCCCGCTACACCAGCGAGTCCCTTAGACAATTAATAATAAAACTAACAAATCTGGCTTATTAAAAAATATCAGCCTACCTCCTATACCAAACGTCGCGACCGTCCGGGTTCGGACCCAGGCGTCCGATGATTTTATTTAAGCCATTTGGATACCAGATGGCTTAAATAGAAATGCCTGAACCCCCAATGTATATATTACTTACAACGGTTATTGTCTAAAGTCTTAAATGGCCTGAGTTGCCGAAAAGACTGTGTGAATGTGTGTGTGAGTGTGAGTGTGAATGAGAAAAAAGTGTGAATGTTTAAAAAAAAAAAAATATCAGGCCCTCGGGGCCTGGTGTAGGGGTTAACGTGCTAACCTCGTATACCAAAAGTCGCGGGTTCGGACCCCAGGCAGTCCGATGATTTTATTTAAGGCATTTGAAATACCAAATGGCTTAAATAAGAACGCCTGGACCCCCAATATACGAGTATCTTTAAAAGCCTTAAATGGCCTCAGTTGCCGAATAGACTGTGTGTATGTGTGTGTGAATGAGAAAAAAGTGTGAATGTTTAAGAAAAAAAAAAATCAATCTCTTATCATTAAAAAAATCTCTATAAATAATGGCGGAGTCTGTCTGTCTATCTAATGAACAAGTTCAATTTCACATTAATTGTGTTTTACTATTTTTGACCTACAGTGTACATATTGAACCAAACAGGAAATGCACAGAATATATAAAATTAAAAGATCATTCAACAGGATCTATTTGACATAATTTATTTAATAAATAAAAATTTATGCATTTTAAATTGATAATGCAATAAAACTTTTAAATTAATTAATGAGATCATAAATATAATTTTCAACCTGAATGATAATCATTAATTTATCACACACACACACACACAAACATAGAGAGAGGAAATTGGCTTGCTAATTAACTAAAATTTAAACAGAAATTGTGTAAAAGTTAACAAGTAGTTTTATCCTTGTTGTTGTTGTTTATATATATCTATATCTTTATATATGGACCCTGTTTACGCATTAGTGTGTCAAACGCCAGCTACCGAGTTTTGAGAAAATTAACATTAAAGTTTTTTGTTTTCATTGGATTATATATAATTTTTTTGTCAAGTAACATTAAATATAAATTTTTTTAGGACATGTTTCATAAAAAATACTATAGCATTTGAAACAATATTCCGTGCTTAACTCAATTTTTAATTTTTTTGGCGCTTGACACACTAATGCATAACAGGGTCCATATATAATTCTTCTACGTACGTGTGTATGTGACTGATTTTGATGAAATTTTGTGTGTGTGTGTTTGGGAGAGTCCCTGAAAGGATATGATTCACAAAAAATCTTAAGTTCATGAATAAATTAACCGTTAAAATAATCTATATATTATAAAAATGAATTGGGAAAAATGTTTGTATATACCGGTATGTATATGTTCTATAAAAATTCACAATTTTCAATGAATCTATTTGGAATTAAGTTCACATATATGAGCCAGGGAGTAACATAGTAAACAAATTTCTTGCAATGGTGACAGCCACCACAATCGTTGCGGTTAAGTGATGCCAAGAGCGGCGAAAGCTCGGGATTGGTGACCCCGAGGAATCAGCGTGTGGAATGCCCTCCGGTAGCCATCGGTACTTGTATTTAAAATTATATAAATAAAGATATAACCCCTAAATGGCCTTTGTAGCCGAAAAAGGTTAAAAAAAAAATTTCTTGACTTAGAAATTAGAGAGGAAGTTAGTAGCTCTGAGTCCCAGATTTCCAGGTATACGACTAGGGCTGTAGGAGCTAGGAAACCATTTAAAAAAAAAAAAGAATAGTTCCTTTTGCTGTCCTCAGCCGGTAGCCTAACCTCTCTTGAACTCAAAAGCCTTTCTTAACATCTGAACACTTGCATATCCTAAATTGGTAATAAACTTGCCCGCCGAAAGCGGGCTTTGCGACTAGTATATATATACAATTCGCTAATGTCCGTCTGTTTGTCGTATTATATATTTTCCAATATACAAATTAAGATCGATAATGAATTTTATAAATTTTACATCTTGAATTCTAATATATCGGCTGAAACTAAACATACTGGTGTGACAAGCACAGAACACAACTTTCAATTACCGAAGGGTAAGAGAAAGTTGTGTGCTCTAGCCGATTTTTAGATTCTTCTATTGATAATATAAAAAGTGCAAGGCGGGCGGGGGGCGGGGCGGGGGGATGAGGGTCACGTGATGATGAAGGCCTGTCCAGCGTGGACGACAATGCTTGGAGGGGAGGCACCGGGCGCCACTTCCCCTCCTTTGGTCTCTTTCTTAAGGTCTAATTAAATAAAATTAGAAATGAATAAAAACTTTGAAATTTCAATTGAGTAGAACTCGCAAACTACCGAACGAATTTGCACGGGATTTTTTTTAATCAATTTAGAATTTTTTAGAGAAAATTTAGATTTGAATAAATAATTAATATTTTATAATTTTTTTTTTTTTATAATATAGCCCATAGAGAGGCAATAAATAATTCCAAAGAGTAGTTATTATTATATAGGGCCTAATGTATATTCGTGTTACGTCCCAGAGTGGTCCCTAAGTTAAATTTAAAATTTCAGCCTCCAAGCTCTTTTTCGTTCTTGAGATATACTGTAGACAGACAGACCATTTTGCGAAATTCACTTTTTTTCTAACCCTGGGGAAACATTTTTTCGAATTTCAAAACTGGCTACCCTGGAAAATTTGTTCCATAATGTGACTATTTACCCCCTATTTTTATTTCTTAATACGAGCATATCTTGAGGTGGCCCAAGAGGCTCAAAGTTAAAAAGAAAAAATAATTATGATCTTCCACTATTAAATAAAAATATTAATGTCTAAATACTTAATTAATGTTGATTTATAATTAATAAATAATTTGGAACCAATAACCGAGTGTTTTATTTGCATATTTTAATTTTCAAAACATTTCAACTAGAGCCTACCGTAGAAAATTTATCCAAAATACAGGTTTAGAATCTGGATTTCAAAAAACCCTGAAAAACTTTTAGAAATATTTATTTAAAGAAACTTTTAGCAAAGAGATCTAATTGCTATCTCATCTCGTTTA
Source organism: Euborellia annulipes (assembly GCA_023213315.1). Lineage (NCBI taxonomy): Eukaryota > Metazoa > Arthropoda > Insecta > Dermaptera > Anisolabididae > Euborellia > Euborellia annulipes. The sequence continues at coordinate 10,684 of JAKCPI010021916.1, read as the reverse complement.
AACCTTATTAAAGAAAGTAAATCAAAAAAATGCATTTTTTTCAAAATGGCGATTTGGGGCCCTTAAAGCCCGAATTAAAAAAAAAACCTCTAGAAGGCTTTCAAGGTATTCATTTAAGGAAGATTGTACTGAAGAAATCAATTTGATATCTCATCTCGTTTAAACGTTATTAAAGAAAGTAAAAAATTTAATTAAAAAAGTGCATTTTTTTCCAAAATGCAGATTGAGTGACCTTATTTTAATGCAAATTTCTATTCAAGGAAACATTATCCAATATAACAAAATACAACGCGGGGCACTAGAGTATTTATCAAAATATATTGAGATTAAATTTTAAACCAATAATTCAACAAAAATTATAAAAATGCTAGTCCCCGCCTCCATGGGCGTAGCCAGAGGGGAGGCAGGGGGGCCATTCTCCAAAAAAAAAAAAAAAAATATATATTTTTCCCATTGGGAATTTTTTTTTTAACGCCCCAATCCACTACATTAATTTAATTTTTTTTTTTATTTAAATAAATAATTAATAATCTATGTATATATTAATTGCAAACCCCCCCTCTCGCTCTAACGAGGGGTTGCCCCCTAACAAGATTTCTGGCTACGCCCATGCCCGCCTCAGAGTTTGGAAAACACTGCCTTAAACATACAAATTTATTAAAATATAACAAAATGAAAAAAAAAAAAAATGATAATAGAAATTATACATATTTTAAAACTGTAAACCCTTCGTCGCAGCACAAGGTATCATCAGATTTTCATAAAAAATTCAGGTTATTTTAGTTATAACATGTAACAACTTTTCCGCGCCCGGTCGTTTTTGATTTAAGAAAAAAAAAAAAAAAAGGTAAAAATCTTTCTTTTTAGCTCCGCCCTAATATACACTCACCGTCAATAAAAACGCAAGTGTTTCTTCTTAAAAAGGCTTAATCCAATCTGTAATATTTATTAAACATTTAATCTGAAATTTTTTTTTGTTAGAATGCATCTGAGGCTATTTAGTATCCAAGTGAATTAAATTTCGAACTCTTACCTCCCTTTATGTTTAATAAATATTCAAATTTTATTTATCGTTATTAATCATGATGTATTAGGATAATAAATTAAAAGATATTTCATTTCCCCCATCTCTTAAATTCTTTTAAAAAATCAAGATTAAAACAAAAAAAAAAAAACTAGAAAAATTCCAAAATAAATCGTTAACATTTCTGTTAATTGCGTGTTAAAATGTGTCCAATAATCTCATATTCTGATTTGCTTTATTTGTTGTTGTTGTGTGTGTAGAGATATAAATAAAAAAAAAAAAAGAATATATAAATATAAAAATTGAATATAGAATTTAGTTGTTGTTTTTTGTTTTTTTTTTAGGGTGCGTGACTTTTGCTCGCTTTGCTTTGACTGTTAAATGAACAGACGAGAGGGGGGTGGCTCTCTCATTAGCACACACCCCATTTAAATAAATTCCAAATGGGTGGGGGGTGGGGAGAGAGAGGGACTCTCTCTCTCTCTCTCTCTCTGACACCCCAGACTAATTAACTCGTTTATTGACGTTCTCGTGACCTGGAGTTTTGTGTTTCAATTCTCATTCACTCTCTCGCGTGTGTGTGTGTGTGTGTGTGTTTGTGCATATTTTTAGTTTGTAAAAAGAATTCTTTCAAAATCATTAGAATATAGTTTGAAAGGATGCAGAGATTAATTCAGGAAAGGAAGAATCACCTACAAGAGATCAGAGAGCGGATTTTCGTGCTATAAAACAATTTTTGTTTCATACAGTAAAAAACATAATAAAAAAAAGTTTATTTTCTTAATAATATCACTTAAAAAAATTTGAAAGAATTTACCTTAATATATCAATTCTGAGATGAAGGATTTATTGTAATTTACAATAATTAATAATTTTCTTTTAAATAGACAAGAGAGCAGGTGCAGCCAAAAATAAAAGCCTCCGATTTATTATAATTCAACGAGACGTTTCGGGTCAATTTTATTTAGCCATCTTCAGTCCTTCAATTCAATTCAAACGTCTCGTTGAATTATAATAAATCGGAGGCTTTTATTTTTGGCTGCACCTTCTCTTGTCTTTAGTTAAACAGCCACTGACTTTATTGAATTTTTTTTTTTTGGTTTGGTTTTAATTTCAATTGCTTTTAGGGGATGGGCAATTTTTTTTTGGAAAGCGGGCCATTTTCAAAAATAAAATTTTTTATGCGGGCCGCACATTCAAATGTAACTTTAATAGAGCTTTTATATCATATACGAGTATAAATATAATTAAAAATAAATATTGCCGACCCCTGCCCTAAAATAACAGATAAATAAGAACAAATTTTAAAAAAATCTAGTGTGACTGGCGCACAGCACACAACTTTCTCTTACCTTCGGTAATCGAAAGTTGTGTACTGTGCCTGTCTCACCAGATTTTTTGTGTCGACATGTATTTAGTTTCCGACAGTACGGTACATTCGATTTTCAAGTTGTAAAATTTATAAGTATGGCAAAATATTTATATTTTGTTACCATGGCAACCATTTCTCCTATCTTTTCTATGGAGTACAAGAGTAAAGTGGTCTTCAGAAGATTTCAATTGCAAAATGAGAATATACATTTTAAAGAGCATCTAATAAATAATTGATTTTTGAATTTAAAAAAAAATCGTTGAAGCAAATTTTGAGAAAATCGAAAGAAACTGAAAAAGTACATCAGTAAAGTACTAGTACTCTTTGGCCGATTTTGATTAAAAGCTTATTTTTCCGGTCCCGGGGGATGTTTAACTTAAATATAAAATTTCAGCCTCATAGCTCAATTCCTTCATGCTTAAAAGTGAACACAGACACACACACACACACACACCCCACAGACAGACCATGTCGCGAAAACCACTTTTTTGGATTCAGGGGACCTCAAAACGTGAAGATCCATCAAAATCTCGACATCGAATTTTTGACATGAATCCAATACTTTCTCTCTATATATATATATTACATATATACATAGGTAAGAGAAAGTAATACTATAATATCTAAAAAAATTAATTTAAAAAATTGTTTTTTTTTTTTTTTTTTACCTTTGATATTTTTGTTTCGATCCCACCTTCTTCGTGTTAAAGATTACAATAAACAACTTTTGCCATTAATAGTAAAAATCCCGGAGTTTTTATTAAATCGAGTGATTCATATCTTTTTTTTTTTTTTATAAAATACACTCACACTTTTTTCCCACTCACACTCACTCACACATGCAATAACCTTATTTTTGCACTTTTACGATGATCAAGACATTTTAAAAATAAATTTTATATAACTGTAAGGGGGTGGAGTTAAAGGGGTAGTTTCATAAATAAAATAAAAATAAATATTTCTTAAAAAATTGGTTGTGTCAAATAAATTTTACTCGGTCCAGCAGCTATTGATATGGCCAAGACAATGTTTGGCGAATCAGCTACAACAAATACCACTTGCTGATGATACAGTTGGGAGAAGAATCGATTATATATCTGAAGATCTTTCCGATCAATTGATTTCTCGTTCTAATCTATCTTAAAGATACTGTAATTTATTAAACATTTAATATGAAATATCTTATACATTTCTAAGTAAATTTAACACAAATCCATATCATTTTAATAAATAATTACAATTTAAATAAAATAAAGACAAAAATGTCGAAATTTTATTTATTAACGTCAAATTTCTAAAATTTTAATCCATTTCAGTTTTTCTCTGTCTATTTTATTGGAAATTTTTAGTTAATATCCAACTAACCATATCGAGATTATGTTGATTTGTCCCACAAATTGAATATCGACATTTTTGTCTTTGTTTTATTTAAATTGTAATTATTTATTAAAATGATATGGATTTGTGTTAAATATACTTAGAAATGTTTAAGATATTCAATATTAAATGTTTAATAAATTACAGTATCATTAAGGTAGATTTTTTTTTGCTCAGGGGCCTTCTTGACATCTTGTGGGTACATAGATGGCGACCACGAGCTACACGAGCTGGGACAGACAGTCCTTCAGTTCTTAAAATGTCTGTCTCTCCCTTCCTCTTTTCAACATGCTTCAGACCGTGCAACGGGCCGGCCTGTCCTATTTCTTCCAATCGTAAAAAAGTATGATAGGGTTGGAGGGAAAGAGTAAAGCCCGCCGACCCCCGCATCGCGGGACAAGGCGAGAAGAAAATAGGTGTCTTTTTAGAAGGAACAAAGTGTTCCACTATTTTTGAAACATATCACCTAGTGTGTTTTTTAATTCACTTTAGATTAGTAATAATCGATTTATATCGAATTAATTTATTGAATTTACAAGTTAAAAAAAAAATGTTTGAACGTTCCATTGTTCTAGAAGAGTCTTTTTTTTTTAAACAAGGTTTATTTTATGGAAATAACATCTTGGTTGGAGTTTATTTAATAAATAGGCAGAGTAGAATTGAGTGTTGGTTGATTAGTTTACTTAAAGAGCCCTTCCCCCCCCTCCATCATCTCGCCGCCCCCACCTCCTCCCCCTCCCTCTCTAATCATCATTAAAGCAGCCACGATTTGAGAAAGCATATAAGCCTTAGCTTACTTGCGAATATAAATCGTTTCATTTAAGTGATAGCGACATTTTGGGTGTGTGTTTAATAACATTATATGTATATCTCCAACACCCCCCCCCCCCCATTCTCCCTTAATTTATATTCGACGTGCGTTTTGTTAGACAAACCGCGCGCAAATGAACTGTGCGACATTTAGATGTAATATGCGGAAAAATTTTGTATTTTTTTTTGTAAACTCGTTGCTGGTGGTATTTATTAATTATGCAAATGAACCTAAATTGGGGTTAGAGTGATGTCATTTTTTTTTTTGTTTGAGCCCTCATAAATGAGTTTGATATAAAAGTAAAAAAAAAAGAAGTCAAATTAACGTTGAAAATTTATGAATATTTTAATTAATATATTTTGATCTAATGTTAAAAATGAGATTTGATGATTATTATTGTTGGAAATTTCTATTGGGATTATAGGCACACACACCTCAAACACAACCGGCCTCTGGCCGTAGTCATTTACCGGCATATAGTGAATTTACTTTATTTCCTATCTCTAACTCCTCTTCCTGCTTTCGTTTTTAGCTAGTGAACTAATCCTTATTACTCCCCCCCCCCCCCCCCGGCCCCCCCCCCCCCCCCCCCCCCCCCCCGCCCGGCCCCGGTTCCACCCGGTTCCTTTTATCCAAATTCTTCTATGCTAGGGAGGATGTCCTAGTTTGAGGAGGAACTCCTTCCGCACAGACTCCTTTCGAAGAATGAGAGGGAATCGTTCCTTCCACGGGATGTCACAGCAACTCCCTCTCCTCGTAGAGTTGCCTGGGGCTATTGTGGTGAGATCCTATATTCCAATCCAGGGCTTGCTTGAGGATTTGTTTACAATAAATAAATATTTTTATATTAAATTTTGCCCCCGGGCTTGGGGTAGTTGGTAGCGCGCCTAACTTGTATACCAAGGGTCGGCGGTTCGGATCCCAGGCAGTTCGATTTCGTTTCGATTACCAAAAGACTTAAATAAGAATGCCTGGACCCCCAATAAATATATATGTATCGTTTAAAGTCTTAAATAGCCTAAGTTGCCGAAAAAGACTGGGTGTATGTGTGTGAGTGTGAATGCGAGTGTTAAAAAAAATTAAATTTTTATTAAATCCTTCAAGCCCAGGATTTGAACAGGGATCTTCTTTCTCTCATTTGGTATCCAAATGGCTTAAATAAAATCATCGGACTGCCTGGGATTCGAACCCTTGTATACAAGGCAGGCGCGCTACCAACTACGCCAAGCCCAAGGGCAAGTGTGAGTGTTAAAATATATTTTATCAAAGAGAGAAAGTTTATAGTTTACAAATATACTGTATATTGTTATTGTATTTATCTAAAGATTAATTTCTAATAAAATTATATTTTTTAGAAGGATGAGTAAATAAAATCCGGACCTGATGATCAGGCAATTTATTTAGATTACTTAGGTCCGCTATAAGTCGACTCCTTCTTCAGGACCTTATGGTTAACAATTAAAAAGTGCATATCGGTGATTACATATATATTTTATAAGGATATTTAAGGAGTCGTTTTGGCTCCGAAACGTCGACTTATAGCAGACGGAAGTAATCCAAATAAATTGCCTGATCATCAGCTCCGAATTTTAGTTATTCATCCTTCTCAACAATATCAAGCAGGCTACTCCTATCTTAATCACAAAATTATATTTATTTTGGTCGATTTTGTTAAAAAAACTTCGTGCCAGGGGGGAAATTTCCATCTCCTCTCTAAAAGGGTAGAATAAATTTGGATATGATATTTGAGTTCTCAGAAATTATTTCAATTTAACAACAACAACAACAACAATACAATTTAATTAATTAATGAAACAAAAAGAAAAAAAACTCAAGTGTCAAGTGAATTGATTTTTAACACGTCAAAAAAAAGAATTTTTGTTATATATTAATATTATATAGCCAACAACAACAAGATCAAGGCTCAATCTTACCCTCTAAACAACAACAACAACAGAACTGTAATTAATAAACAAGTGGTCTGACCAGTCAGTTGGTGCGATGTGCCTGCTGCTGCTCTTCCCTCTCTCACTGACCAGTTTATTTTAATTATCAGCAACGCAAAGGCACGCAGGGACTGCCTTTTTTTACACACACACACATACACACAAAATTAATTTAATATGAAATTAATGTGAACAAAATTTTGTTAATGAATTATAAAAATTGAAAGAAAATTTCTTCATAAATATGATATGGATTGTTATATAGAGTTGCAGTGAAGCAATGTCAAGCATGGCGGAACAGCGGATAGGTAACCCCGATTGACATCTATTCAATATCTTTCTTCTGTCTCTTTTGGTATATATTTTTTTCTGTTAATTTATTTAAATTTGTATTGTCTTTGTTTGGACCTAGCCACCGAGGACTAGTCTTTTTAAACGGGTCGTGTTATTATTTATAAATACCGAAATGAAAAATTAAATAAAAAAAAATTTTTATATGGGCGACGTTTCGGTACTCTAAACGCCTCCCTTCATCAGGTCTAATAAATTAACACCCTCTGTAGTCATATGAGAACTCGCTTTGTAAATGCCGTTCTACTAACCAGCAAACGAATTTGGACTGTCAATTTCAACCACAATAGTCCTTGATGAAGGGAGGCGAAACGTCGACTAGTGATTTTGTCTCATAAACGTGTTTCTTTTCATTATCCCAACTTCTTCGTCAAAAAAATCTTTTATCTTTTCGTCAAGTAGTTTTACAATTTTCCTTTCGTTATAAAGACGTATTTTTTTTTTTTTTTATTTAATTAAATTACTCTTTTCAACTGCAGAGGTTATTAGAGTTGTAATTTAAAGATATTTTATATAATTGATGTGTGGGGACGTTCAACACGTTTGTTTCTCAATGCCATTTATAATTTAGAAAATATCTCCTAAGAGCTTTTACTATAATGCGTAACAAAAGCAGAATTTTTAGAATTTAAATAATATATATTAATTACTCATCCAGAATTGTAGATATATTAGAAATGAGGCCACCCATCCAAGATTTTCAAGATTTGGTGCTGCTTTACCTTACTTATTGGGTGTCTTCCTCTTTTTCCTCTTTTCATTTAAATAAAATAAAATGTATTGAATATATGATAATTAAAGTGTGATATTATAATTAATGAGAAAAAATTAGAAATTTAAATTTAATATAAATATAATTAATTATCGAATAATAATTGTGAGATTTAATTTTAATTCCTTTATAACTATTAATGGACTTAGGAAAATACATGACGGATTTTTATGGGGAGTTTTTTTTTTTTTTTCTTTGAACTGGGAATAATTAAATTAAAAAATATAAGTTTTGCGTTTTTATGTTATTTATCTTAAACTAGTAAATAGATATAGAGAGAAAGTATTGGATTCATGTCAAAAATTCGATGTCGAGATTTTGATGGATATCCATGTTTTTTTTTTTTTTTTTATTATAGATAGAGTATTAAAAAAGTAAAAAATCTGGTATGACTGGTCGCAGACCACCCAACTTTCTCTTACCTCCGGTAATCGAAAGTTGTGTGTTCTGTGCTTGTCACAACAGATTTTTTGTGTCGAAATATATTTAGTTTCCGACAGTACGGTACATTTGAATTTATAAAACCATTTGTTTATTTATAATTTTTTGTTTGGGGCCGTAGTTTGCGAGTTGTACGCAATTGAATATTCAAAGTTTTTTATTTTTTTTCTAACGTGTTTTAAATCGGGCTGAAGAAACGGCGCGCGGCGGGGAGAGGCGCCTGCACCCCCCCCCCCCCCCTCCCCCCCTCCAGGCATTGTCGCCCGCCGGCGAGATGCTGCTATTCTTGGAAATAACAATTAAACTCTTTTCTAAAACATTCTCTTATCTCCATCGCAAATCTATCGCCTAAATAAAGTGATTTATTAGACCTAGAGGAAATGATTTCACTTGTTGTTAAGTAACAATAAATAATGCTCTCTCTTGGATGGGAGAGACAAATAAATAATAGTAAAATTATGACTCTATTATATTTAATTAATGAGAAAAAAAATTAATTAATTTAAATTTAATATAAATATGAATAATTATCGAATAATAATAGTGAGATTTAATTTTTAATTTTTTTTCCTTAATACCAATTAATGAACTTACGAACATACGTGACGGATTTTTATGGGTTTTTTTTTTTGTTTAAACTGGGAATAATTTTTTCCTACAAATAATAAATATCAATAGAAAAAAAATATAATAACAATATTTCCAATAAATTAATTTTAAAAAATAATTTCATTTTAATATTCAATTTTTTTTTTTTTTTTTATTTATTATTAATTCTCAGGTCATAGCGATGGTGGTACTTAACAAAATTATATATTACAAACCAAGAGACTATAAATTAAAATTTATACAAAAAAAAAATCAAATTAACCCAACGTTAATTTATCTCTAGTTAATTAAGATAACAGAGAGAAGAGATAGAGGTAAAAAAAAAGTATAAATTAGCCAAGATGTCATATAAGCGAAAATAAATCAATACACACTAAAGCATATTTAATTATCTATCTATCTACTTATAATTTTAATCATTTTTTTTTTTTTTTTGATAGATTATTGTCTCATCAATTTTAGTTATAAAAATTTTTCAATTAAAAAAAAAAATGAGAGTAGATTAATTGCGATCGGATCGAAGAGGTTTTTTTTTTTTTAGACTATATATCAAACGACTAAATGAACGGAAGTAGCCTCCATTAAATTCAAGCTATTTATTTAATGGTAATTAAGCACAAGGAGGGATTTTTGCTCAATAGAAACGAAACATGTGGGGGGCTTTACCTCATGGTAAAAAAATTATTCAATTCTATTTCTCATGAGGAAGGAAATCGAAACCCACCTCAGTATTATTACCATGAAAATTATCACTCAAAGCAACCACAATAACACTAATTACTACTAAAGAAATTTTTGGAAAATTCTGATATAATTATTTCAAGTAGAATTTATTGATTTGAATGGGAAAAAACGTTAATTATTTTCGTTAACGTTTTGTGAACTCTTAGCTCTTGCTATCTTCAGTGAAATAAATTGTACTAAGGATGTTTAGGAGGTATATTAAAATGCTACGAGACAATCGAAAATTTGACAGTATATTCCTCATTTAATGCTAAAACCCCTGCGAAAATTTCAAACCGTTAAAGAGTTATTGTAATTAAAAAAAAATGTTATTTAACATGTAGTCTAATGGAGATTCGTTCACTAAGCAGATTAAATTTAATTTTAGTTTTAAAAAAAATGCTACCAGATATTCGAAACTTTCATAATATATAAAGTAGACTTTGAAGAACTTATTTTGCATCGATTTATTTTAATTCACTAAATCGTTTATGAAAAAAAAATTATAAATAGATGAAAAACTCGGTTATTATTTGATAAATTCATTAGTGTATAAGAAAGTGCGGCAACACTGGAGTCACCTGAGCGCCGCTTTAGTTGGATATAAGTTGCAAATAGGGCTAGAGTATTTCAAATTTATTAAAATTATTTTTATAAAATTATTTCATAAATTCATTTTGAGAGAAAGAACTCTGGCGTACCACGTTGAATTATACAGTGTTGTCTTTTCTGTCTATTTTATAACAACGGAAGATTATTAATATTTAATAATTTTTTTACCCATGAATTTTCTTAAACAATTGCGTTTCCATGATTTAAATTTTTATTTGAGTGAATTAAAAAATTTTTTATAAAATCATAATTTATAAAGGTTGAAATTAAAAATATGTGTTCAGAAGTTTAAATCGTGGTACAATCACTGCCAAAAATTAGTTAAAATCAGAGTTGGGAAGAATAAAACCAGCGTTGTCGAACACCTTTACACTTTTATTCAGGCAGACGTTTCGGGCACTTGCCGAAGCGCTCCAGGCTGATGCGCTACCTATCACTATCTAAGATTATCATGTGTATGACGAGGCGCCTTGGAAAACTTTCATTGGCACTGAAGATGGCAACCGTTATGGTTACCGAAACGTCTGCCTGAATAAAAGTGTAAAGGTGTTCAGCAACGCTGGTTTATTTTTCCCAACTCTAATCTCACATACCCAGCATACAACTTAATTTACATTAGTTAAAATCTTTTCATTTTATTCTCTTT
>JAKCPI010021915.1:0-11698 GCA_023213315.1 Euborellia annulipes | reverse complement strand
GTAGTTATTATTATATAGAGCGCTTTTATATTTCACTTTTTTTCAATCAGTCACATATTTTTAGGTGGTGGGAAGGTAAAAAGTCCAAAATAAGAGCCACCTTAATATACACTCACCGTCAATAAAAGTGTTTCTTCTTAAAAAAGCTTAATCTAATCTATTTCAATGATCTTATAATTTATTAAGGGGGTTCAGGAGCGACATCCTAAACATACTTAAAAAAAAAAAACTAGATTATTATAAGGAATTTTTCAAAGCGTTTTTTTTTAATGAATTAAATTCATAAGAGATTATTGGGACATCGAGATATAATTTTTTTAATGACTTATTGAAAAATTATCGTAATTAATTTTTTTGTTATCAAGGAAATACAAAAAAAAAACAATCTGTCCCAATAATCTTTAATTTCTTTTAAATTTAAAAATGAATTTATTGTTATTATTAATCACATATTAATTAAGAAATTTTAAAAATAAGCTTAGATGATTTATTTAAAAAATCAACTGTCAAATTAGTTCAGCATTCTTGCAATAGATGGCAGGCTAGTCTAACAGCTGATCCACTAATAGCCTATATTTATATATTTTTATGCTTTTATAAAAGATACATAATATATAATAACATTTATAAAGTATTTATTGTTAAAAGATCAATGAAAATCAACCAAATGCATTAAATATTATTAGCTACCATTCTGACATCTCTTGGCAAATTTTTGAATTACTTGATTGTTTGGGCATACTTTTTATGACACACAACGCCCTCTTATCGGGAAAAACATGCGTAACACCTTCGCTCCCGTAGCCCCTTAAACATTTAATCTGAAATTTTTTTTCGTTAGATGGCATCTGAGGCTATTTAGTATCCAAGTGAACACTTACCTCTATTTTTAATAAATATTCAAATTTTATTTATCGTTATTAATCATGATGTATTAGGATAATAAATTAAAAGATATTTCATTTCCCCCATCTCTTAAATTCTTTTAAAAAATCAAGATTAAAACAAAAAAAAAAGAACTAGAAAAATTCCAAAATAAATCGTTAACATTTCTGTTAATTGCGTGTTAAAATGTGTCCAATAATCTCATATTCTGATTTGCTTTTATTTGTTGTTGTTGTGTGTGTAGAGATATAAATAAAAAAAAAAAAAAAGAATATATAAATATAAAAATTGAATATAGAATTTAGTTGTTGTTTTTTTGTTTTTTTTTTTAGGGTGCGTGACTTTTGCTCGCTTTGCTTTGACTGTTAAATGAACAGACGAGAGGGGGTGGCTCTCTCATTAGCACACACCCCATTTAAATAAATTCCAAATGGGTGGGGGGGTGGGGGACTCTCTCTCTCTGACACCCCAGACTAATTAACTCGTTTATTGACGTTCTCGTGACCTGGAGTTTTGTGTTTCAATTCTCATTCACTCTCTCGCGTGTGTGTTTGTGTGTGCATATTTTTAGTTTGTAAAAAGAATTCTTTCAAAATCATTAGAATATAGTTTGAAAGGATGCAGAGATTAATTCAGGAAAGGAAGAATCACCTACAAGAGATCAGAGAGCGGATTTTCGTGCTAAAAAACAATTTTTGTTTCATACAGTAAAAAAGCATAATAAAAAAAGTTTATTTTCTTAATAATATCACTTTAAAAAAATTTGAAAGAATTTATCTTAATATATCAATTCTGAGATGAAGGATTTATTGTAATTTACAATAATTAATAATTTTTTTTTTAAATAGACAAGAGAGCAGGTGCAGCCAAAAATAAAAGCCTCCGATTTATTATAATTCAACGAGACGTTTCGGGTCGAATTTTATTTAGCCATCTTCAGTCCTTCAATTCAATTCAAACGTCTCGTTGAATTATAATAAATCGGAGTCTTTGATTTTTGGCTGCACCTTCTCTTGTCTTTAGTTAAACAGCCACTGACTTTATTGAATTTTTTTTTGTGGTTTGGTTTTAATTTCAATTGCTTTTAGGGGATGGGCAATTTTTTTTGGAAAGCGGGCCATTTTCAAAAATAAAATTTTTTTATGCGGGCCGCACATTCAAATGTAACTTTAATAGAGCTTTTATATCATATACGAGTATAAATATAATTAAAAATAAATATTGCCGACCCCTGCCCTAAAATAACAGATAAATAAGAACAAATTTTAAAATTCTATAATATCTAAAAAAATTAATTTAAAACATTGTTTTGTTTTTTTTACCTTTGAGATTTTTGTTTCGATCCCACCTTCTTCGTGTTAAAGATTACAATAAACAACTTTTGCCATTAATAGTAAAAATTCCGGAGTTTTTATTAAATCGAGTGATTCATATCTTTTTTTTTTTTTTTTATAAAATACACTCACACTTTTTTCCCACTCACACTCACTCACACATGCAATAACCTTATTTTTGCACTTTTACGATGATCAAGACATTTTAAAAATAAATTTTATATAACTGTAAGGGGGTGGAGTTAAAGGGGTAGTTTCATAAATAAAATAAAAATAAATATTTCTTAAAATTGGTTGTGTCAAATAAATTTTACTTGGTCGAGCAGCTATTGATATGGCCAAGACAATGTTTGGCGAATCAGCTACAACAAATACCACTTGCTGATAATATAGTTAGGGGAAAAACCGATTATATATCTGAAGATCTTTCCGATCAATTGATTTCTCGTTCTAATCTATCTTAAAGATACTGTAATTTATTAAACATTTAATATGAAATATCTTAAACATTTCTAAGTAAATTTAACACAAATCCACATCATTTTAATAAATAATTACAATTTAAATAAAATAAAGACAAAAATGTCGAAATTTTATTTATTAACGTCAAATTTCTAAAATTTTAATCCATTTCAGTTTTTCTCTGTCTATTTTATTGGAAATTCTTATAAAAACAAAATTTTTAGTTAATATCCAACTAAACATATGGAAATTATGTTGATTTGTCCCTCAAATTGAAAATCTTCATTTTTCACTTTGTTTCATTTAAATTGTATTAAATTGATTAAAATGATATGAATTTGTGTTAAATTTACTTAGAAATGTTTAAGATATTTCATATTAAATGTTTAATAAATTACAGTATCATTAAGGTAGATTTTTTTTTGCTCAAGGTCCTACATCTTGTGGGTACGTAGATGGCGACCACGAGCTACACGAGCTGGGACAGACAGTCCTTCAGTTCTTAAAATGTCTGTCTCTTCCTTCCTCTTTTCAACAGGCTTCAGACCGTGCAACGGGCCGGCCTGTCCTATTTCTTCCAATCGTAAAAACGTATGATAGGGTTGGAGGGAAAGAGTAAAGCCCGCCGATACCGCATCACGGGACAAGGCGAGGAGAGAATAGGTGTCTTTTTAGAAGGAACAAAGTATTCCACTATTTTTGAAACATATCACCTAGTGTGTTTTTTAATTCACTTTAATTAGTAATAATCGATTTATATCGAATTAATTTATTGAATTTACAAGTTAAAAAAAAAATGTTTGAACGTTCCATTGTTCTAGAAGAGTCTTTTTTTTTTTAAACAAGGTTTATTTTATGGAAATAACATCTTGGTTGGAGTTTATTTAATAAATAGGCAGAGTAGAATTGAGTGTTGGTTGATTAGTTTACTTAAAGAGCCCTCCCCTCCCCCTCCATCATCTCGCCGCCCCCCACCTCCTCCCCCTCCCTCTCTAATCATCATTAAAGCAGCCACGATTTGAGAAAGCATATAAGCCTTAGCTTACTTGCGAATATAAATCGTTTCATTTAAGTGATAGCGACATTTTGGGTGTGTGTTTAATAACATTATATGTATATCTCCAACACCCCCCCCCCCCCCATTCTCCCTTAATTTATATTCGACGTGCGTTTTGTTAGACAAACCGCGCGCAAATGAACTGTGCGACATTTAGATGTAATACGCGGAAAAATTTTGTATTTTTTTTTTTGTAAACTCGTTGCTGGTGGTATTTATTAATTATGCAAATGAACCTAAATTGGGGTTAGAGTGATGTCATTTTTTTTTTTTTTTGTTTGAGCCCTCATAAATGAGTTTGATATAAAAGTAAAAAAAAAAAGAAGTCAAATTAACGTTCGAAATTTATGAATATTTTAATTAATATATTTTGGTATAATGTTAAAAATGAGATTTGATGATTATTATTGTTGGAAATTCCTATCTGGATTATAGGCACACACATCTCAAACCCAATAGGCCATCTACCGGCACACCGTGAAGTTACATTATTTCCTATCCCTAACTCCTCCTCCTGCTTTCTAACTAGCTAATCTTTGTTTATGGTTGCTTTTATTCATTCTCTTCTATATTAGGGAGGAAGTCCTAGTTTGAGGAGGAACTCCTTCAGCACCGACTCCTTTCGAAGATCCATCACTAAGAGGGAACCTTCTTTACGTCTCTTCCACAGGACGGGATGTCACAGCAACTCCCTCTCCTCGTAGAGTTGCCTGGTGGATATTGTGGTGAGATCCAATATTCGAATCCAGGGCTTGCTTGAGGTTTTGTTTACATTAAATAAATATTTTTATTATATTAAATTTTCCCCTTCTTTAGAAACATTTTGTTTTTATTAATATGCTTTTGATACAATATTTAAATTTATTATGTTCCTATAGGATGTTCTTCTTAGGTACTTTTCTTATACAATGTTCTTGGTAGTTAATGTGTTTGTACAGTGTTTTTTGTTAGCCATGTTTTTTTTTTCTTATAATGTTTTACTAGACTATATTTTTGTACTGTTTTTTTTTTCTTTTAAACTATACATTGTTTTCTTATTGTATTTATACATATACAAATTTTGTAAACATATATTTTTGTAACGATGTTTAGCTCAATGGTGGTATGCCAAAGGAGCAGAATAAAAAAAAAAATTTGCCTCAGGGCTTGGCGTAGTTGTTAGCGCGCCTACCTTGTATATCAAGGGTCGGGGGTTCGGATCCCAGGCAATCCGTTGATTTTATTTAAGCCATTTGGATACCAAATGGAATGTGATTGTATTTATCTAAATATTAATTTCTAAAAAAATTATATTTATTTATTTACTTTTTGGCCGATTTTATTAAAAATCTTCGTACCAGGTGGGGTACCTAACTTAAATATAAAATTTCATTCTCCTGTCTAAAAGGGTAGAATAAATTTGGATATGATATTTGAGTTCTCAGAAATTATTTCAATTCAACAACAACAACAATAAAAACAATACAATTTAATTAATTAATGAAACAAAAAAAAAAAAAACTCAAGTGTCAAGTGAATTGATTTTTAACACGTCAAAAAAAAATAATTTTTGTTATATATTAATATTATATAGCCAACAACAACAAGATCAAGGCTCAACCTTACCCTCTAAACAACAACAACAGAACTGTAATTAATAAACAAGTGGTCTGACCAGTCAGTTGGTGCGATGTGCCTGCTGCTGCTCTTCCCTCTCTCACTGACCAGTTTATTTTAATTATCAGCAACGCAAAGGCACGCAGGGACTGCCTTTTTTTTACACACACACACATACACACAAAATTAATTTAATATGAAATTAATGTGAACAAAATTTCGTTAATGAATTATAAAAATTGAAAGAAAATTTCTTCATAAATATGATATGGATTGTTATATAGAGTTGCAGTGAAGCAATGTCAAGCATGGCGGAACAGCGGATAGGTAACCCCGATTGACATCTATTCAATATTTTTCTTCTGTCTCTTTTGGTATATATTTTTTTCTGTTAATTTATTTAAATTTGTATTGTCTTTGTTTGGACCTAACCACCGAGGACTAGTCCTTTTAAACGGGTCGTGTTATTATTTATAAATACCGAAATGAAAAATTAAATAAAAAAAAAAATTTTATATGGGCGACGTTTCGGTATTCTAAACGCCTCCCTTCATCAGGTCTAATA
Source organism: Euborellia annulipes (assembly GCA_023213315.1). Classification (NCBI taxonomy): domain Eukaryota; kingdom Metazoa; phylum Arthropoda; class Insecta; order Dermaptera; family Anisolabididae; genus Euborellia; species Euborellia annulipes. Next base: position 5,799 of record JAKCPI010021915.1, on the reverse strand, counting down.
AATTAACACCCTCTGTAGTCATATGAGAACTCGCTTTGTAAATGCCGTTCTACTAACCAGCAAACGAATTTGGACTGTCAATTTCAACCACATTAGTCTTGATGAAGGGAGGCGAAACGTCGACTAGGTAGTGAAATAAATTTGGTCTCAAATAAAAGCGTGTTATCATTTATCAATTAATCCCAAACTTCATTCGTCAAAAAAAAAAAAAATCTTACATTAATCTAATAATAAATCGGTCAAGTAGTTTTACAATTTTCCTTTCGTTATAAAGACGTATTTTTTTTTTTTATTTAATTAAATTACTCTTTTCAACTGCAGAGGTTATTAGAGTTGTAATTTAAAGATATTTTATATAATTGATGTGTGGGGACGTTCAACACGTTTGTTTCTCAATGCCATTTATAATTTAGAAAATATCTCCTAAGCGCTTTTACTATAATGCGTAACAAAAGCAGAATTTTCAGAATTAAAAAAATATATATAAATTACTCATCCAGAATTGTAGATATATTAGAAATGAGGCCACCCATCCAAGATTTAGACTTAACAAAAAAAGATATTGCAGGGCACAAAAGGAAAAGTTAAAATTTAATTTCACAATTATTATTCAGTCCTTATCATTGAAAGTTTTTTTTTTTCGGAGGCCACCCATCCAAGATTTGGTGCTGCTTTACCTTACTTATTGGGTGTCTTCCTCTTTTTCCTCTTTTCATTTAAATAAAATGTATTGAATATATGATAATTAAAGTGTGATATTATAATTAATGAGAAAAAATTAGAATTTTAAATTTAATATAAATATAATTAATTATCGAATAATAATTGTGAGATTTAATTTTAATTCCTTTATAACTATTAATGGACTTAGGAAAATACATGACGGATTTTTATGGGGAGTTTTTTTTTTTTTTTTCTTTGAACTGGGAATAATTAAATTAAAAAATATAAATTTTGCGTTTTTATGTTATTTATCTTAAACTAGTAAATAGATATAGAGAGAAAGTATTGGATTCATGTCAAAAATTCGATGTCGAGATTTTGATGGATATACATGTTTTTTTTTTTTTTTTTTTATTATAGATAGAGTATTAAAAAAGTAAAAAATCTGGTATGACTGGTCGCAGAGCACCCAACTTTCTCTTACCTCCGGTAATCGAAAGTTGTGTGTTCTGTGCTTGTCACAACAGATTTTTTGTGTCGAAATATATTTAGTTTCCGACAGTACGGTACATTTGAATTTATAAAACCATTTGTTTATTTATAATTTTTTGTTTGGGGCCGTAGTTTGCGAGTTGTACGCAATTGAATATTCAAAGTTTTTTATTTTTTTTCTAACGTGTTTTAAATCGGGCTGAAGAAACGGCGCGCGGCGGGGAGAGGCGCGTGCACCCCCCCCCCTCCCCCCCTCCAGGCATTGTCGCCCGCCGGCGAGATGCTGCTATTCTTGGAATAACAATTAAACTCTTTTCTAAAAACATTCTCTTATCTCCATCGCAAATCTATCGTCTAAATAAAGTGATTTATTAGACCTAGAGGAAATGATTTCACTTGTTGTTAAGTAACAAATAAATAATGCTCTCTCTTGGATGGGAGAGACAAATAAATAATAGTAAAATTATGGCTCTATTATATTTAATTAATGACAAAAAAATTAATTAATTTAAATTTAATATAAATATGAATAATTATCGAATAATAATTGTGAGATTTAATTTTAATTTTTTTTTTCCTTAATACCAAATAATGGACTTAACGAACATACATGACGGATTTTTATGGGTTTTTTTTTTTTTTTGTTTAAACTGGGAATAATTTTTCCTACAAATAATAAATATCAATAGAAAAAAAATATATAATAACAATATTTCCAATAAATTAATTTTAAAAAATAATTTCATTTTAATATTCAATTTTTTTTTTTTTAATTATTAATTCTCAGGTCATAGCGATGGTGGTACTTAACAAAATTATATATTACAAACCAAGAGACTATAAATTAAAATTTATACAAAAAAAAAAATCAAATTAACCCAACGTTAATTTATCTCTAGTTAATTAAGATAACAGAGAGAAAGAGATAGAGGTAAAAAAAAAAGTATAAATTAGCCAAGATGTCATATAAGCGAAAATAAATCAATACACACTAAAGCATATTTAATTATCTATCTATCTACTTATAATTTTAATCATTTTTTTTTTTTTTTTTGATAGATTATTGTCTCATCAATTTTAGTTATAAAAATTTTTCAATTAAAAAAAAAATGAGAGTAGATTAATTGCGATCGGATCGAAGAGGTTTTTTTTTTTTTTAGACTATATATCAAACGACTAAATGAACGGAAGTAGCCTCCATTAAATTCAAGCTATTTATTTAATGGTAATTAAGCACAAGGAGGGATTTTTGCTCAATAGAAACGAAACATGTGGGGGGGCTTTACCTCATGGTAAAAAAATTATTCAATTCTATTTCTCATGAGGAAGGAAATCGAAACCCACCTCAGTATTATTACCATGAAAATTATCACTCAAACCAACCACAATAACACTAATTACTACTAAAGAAATTTTTGGAAAATTCTGATATAATTATTTCAAGTAGAATTTATTGAATTTGAATGGGAAAAAACGTTAATTATTTTCGTTAACGTTTTGTGAACTCTTAGCTCTTGCTATCTTCAGTGAAATAAATTGTACTAAGTATGTTTAGGAGGTATATTAAAATGCTACGAGACAATCGAAAATTTGACAGTATATTCCTCATTTAATGCTAAAACCCCTGCGAAAATTTCAAACCGTTAAAGAGTTATTGTAATTAAAAAAAAATGTTATTTAACATGTAGTCTAATGGAGATTCGTTCAATAAGCAGATTAAATTTAATTTTAGTAGTAAAAAAAATCCTACCAGATATTATTAACTTTCATAATATATAAAGTAGACTTTGAAGAAGTTATTTTGCATCGATTTATTTTAATTCACTAAATCGTTTATGAGAAAAAAATTATAAATAGATGAAAAACTCGGTTATTATTTGATAAATTCATGAGTGTATAAGAAAGTGTGGCAACACTGGAGTCAGCTGAGCGCTTTAGTTGGATATAAGTTTGCGAATAAGGATAGAATATTTCAAATAATTATTTTTATAAAATTTATTTCATAATTCATTTGAGAGAAAGATTAACTCAAGCTGCCAACGTATGAATTATACAGTGTTGTCACGTTTTCTGTCTATTTTATAACAACGAATTATTAATATTTAATAATTTTTTTACCCATGAATTTTCTTAAATAAATGCTTTTCCATAATTTTAATTTTTATTTGAGTGAATTAAAAAATTTTTATAAAATCATAATTTATAAAGATTAAAATTAAATATTTTTGTGTTCAGAAGTTTAAATCGTGGTACAATCACTGCCAAAAATTAGTTAAAATCAGAGTTGGGAAGAATAAAACCAGCGTTGTCGAACACCTTTACACTTTTATTCAGGCAGACGTTTCGGGCACTTGCCGAGCGCTCCAGGCTGATGCTTCCTATACTATATAAGATTATCATGTATGACAGGGGCGCCTTGGAAAACTTTCATTGGCACTGAAGATGGCAACCGTTATGGTTACCGAAACGTCTGCCTGAATAAAAGTGTAAAGGTGTTCGACAACGCTGGTTTTATTCTTCCCAACTCTAATCTCACATACCCAGCATACAACTTAATTTACAATAGTTAAAATCTTTTCATTTTATTCTTTTTTTCTTATTTTAATGAAATTTTTTTTGAAAATTTTCGATTTCCTAATAAGCGTTATACATTTCTTTTATTCTGTTACTATTTTTTTAAACTAATTGTATGAAATATAACGTAATTATTCACGAATTCTTAAATTTTAGTACTTTTGTCTCCGATTGTATCTCCCAAACATCCTTAAGGAGAATATAAAATTAATACAATCTATATATATAAAAATGAAATGGGAAAAATGTATGTATGTATGTAAATATGTATGTATATGTTCTATAGAAATCCACAATTTTCAATGAATCCATTTGAAATTAAGTACACCTATAATACATGGCTCTGGGAGTAACGTAGTAATAATTTGAATCTCTTAAATGTTTTGGAAAATTAATTATAATCAAATTTCTTCAATATGGGAACACAAAATCAACAAGTTGCCTAGAAATTAGAGAGCGTCCTTTATGCTCTGAGAACCAGCTTCCTACCTGACTATGGGCTGGGGGTGGGGGCTACGCAGCAGTTGAAAAACGAAAAGAGGACTCAGGTAACTGACCCTTTAAACAGTCATAAACAGACCCTTTTGTGCTGTTCCCAGTCGGTACCCTCGCCTCGCTTGAATATAATATCCTTCCTTAACATCTTAACACTTGCATTGCAACAAGAAATATCCCAAATTGGGAATAAACTTGCTCGCCGAAGGCGAGCAAGGGATCCAGGGGGCGCAGCCCCCTGGCTAGCGGAAAGCCCGCCGAAGGCGGGCTTTGCGACTAGTATTATTATATTTAAAAAGTACTTGCAAATTCAGAGTGGAATAAATTTTATTTTAAATTTAAATGGAAAAATATGAAAATTTTATTATTTAACAATTTTTATTATTTTTCTTTTGCGAGATTTTATTATCCTATTTAATTGGCTTTGATTTTTCATAAACGGAAATTGTAGAACCCAATGGTTTGCCCTCGGGGCTTGGCGTAGAGGTTAGCGTGCTAACCTCGTATACCAAAAGTCGCGGGTTCGGACTCCAGACAGTCCGATGATTTTATTTAAGCCAATTGGATACCAAATGGCTTAAATAAGAATGCCTGGACCCCCAATAAGTATAATTATTTATACAACGGTTATCGTTAAAAGTCTTAAATGGCCTAAGTTGCCGAAAAGACTGTGAATGTGTGTGAGTGAGAGCGTGAATGAGAAAAAAAGTGTGAGTGTTAAAAAAAAAAAAAAAACCCAATGCTTTTCTTTTAAGATATTTTTGGGCTTACCCATTTGAAAGGATTTTTTTTCTGGATTCTCCATAAACAGAGTAATATTTTGACAAGGGGCAGCTTGACTAGTAAAAAAAACAAGAAAAGAAAAAATCATTTAAAGTAGCCAGATGAAGTTTTTTTAAATATATCCACACAGGGCCACGTCATTCAATACGAATTTCTGCAGCCAAGACTGATAAATCACTGTCACGGGTGACCAAACCAGGGGCGCCGGAACGAATTTGAATCAGGGGGGGGGTAAAAAATTTTTTTTTAGAAAATTAAAATAATTTAATATAATTATTTGGATTCTGAGATGAAGGATATTTTATCTCAGAGTCCGATGAGCCGCAGTTACTTCATCATTCACGGATGGTCGGTGTGTTGGGTGAAATTAATATGAGTAAATTTTTTTTAATTTTTTTATTAATATTTTTTTCTGGTCGACTGAATTGCAATTTCTCAGTTTCGAATTATCCCAATTATCCAATTGGCTTAAATAAAATCATCGGACTGCCTGGGGTCCGAACCCGCGACGTTTGGTATACGAGGTTAGCACGCTAACCTCTACACCAAGCCCCGAGGGCCCAAAACATATTTAATTTAATTAATTGTTTAATTTTGTACAGTTTGTATACTCGTAGATGTATTTTGGAGTATTTTATTTAGAATAATAAAATTTTATAAAAATCAGAGCCCTTGGGGGGGGGGCAATTGCCCCCTCTGCCCCTCCCAAATGACGCCACTGTGACCGATACGAGTATATTATATATTATATTATTCAGGATAATAAGGAATAATTTCCCAAGAAGAATGCAG
>JAKCPI010021914.1:0-10091 GCA_023213315.1 Euborellia annulipes | reverse complement strand
ATCCATCGGGTAACTCATGTAAAATATTATCAGACAAGTCCAAGCGTTCAATTCGAAGAAGTCCCTCAAGTATTCTCTCACCTACTCTCTCCAATTTATTATGTGAAAGGTCCAAAATCTGCAACACATTTTAAGAAAAATAAATCCATGTAAAATTTTAAGGAATATACTAAAAAAAAAGCCCGAAATAAATTAGGCTTCATATTGGAAAATTTTTGGAATTTAATATAAAAAAAAATTAAATGTTAATTTGATTAGGTTAATTACCTGTAATTGAGTAGAGTTATGAAAAGCCGATTCGCTTACGGATTCAATCTCATTATTCGATAAATAAAGTTCTCGCAATCTTGGTAATCTTGCAAAATCAAGTTCGTCAATATTTTTTAATTGATTTCCATTCAAATTAATAATTTTAAGTTCTCTTAAAGCTCCAATTAATTCTCCGGGGAATACTGATAGACGATTGTTACCTAAATGGAGTTGCCTAAGATGTATATGAGCACGAAATGATGAGGGAAACAAGTATCCAAGTTCATTATTAGAGAGATCAAGAACTTTTAGTGGGGGATATTGTTGCAGAACCAAAAGCTTCTCCCTTTAAATGTTGTAAGTTTATTTGCACGCAAGGTCAGTTCTTTAAGAGCTCGCAGACCATTAAATACGCCCGCTCGAAGTGACTACAACAAATTTTTTTAAATTAAAAAAATAGGCTACTTCGTTTTTTTATAATTATTTTTTGATTACCTGTATTCTATTTGACGAAAGATCTAAATGTGTTAGATTATGAAGTTCACTAAATGTAACTTCAGGAATTTCAGAAAGTTGAGTTCTTGAAAGAATTAGACTTTTCAAAAGAGGTGTCCTCGAAAATAATTCTGGTGGAATAACTTTTAGTCCAGTTCCAGACATATCCAAAGTTTGAAGTCTTGGTAAACTATTCAGAAGCACACCTAAAAAAAAAAAAAATGTTTTTGAAATTAAAAAAAAAAAAAATTTGTACAAAGAATCACAAGAGAAATAAACAATATCTACCTGGTACTGAGGTTAAAAGTTTATTTTCACTCAAATTAAGATATTTGAGTTCCGGCAATAGGGCAAATGCATTTCGTGGCAATTCAGAAAATTCATTTCTGCTTAAATCGAGTGTATGCAAATGAGTAAGGCCAAGAGGACGCCCAACGATGGCTGATATTCGATTCCTACTAAGTCGAAGGATCTTCAGATTTTCATCAAGGCCAGTAAAAATAGCAGCCGAAATTGAAACTAATAAATTGCCACTCAAATCCAATTCTTCTAGATGTTTCAAATCCTATGCAAATAAATAACATAAATCAATTATTAAAATTTTTTTTATTTAAGAATATATATTTTTTTTTTTGTAAAAAAAAATTTTTTAATTATATCCAGCTTTGATTATATATTTTAGCTTGGCCTAAATAATTTAATGTCTTTTTCGGCATCGAAGGCCATTTAGATCCCGTCTCTATTTTTGTCGCCTGAGACGGGTTGCAAACCAATGACCCCTAGCACAAGAGGTAGAAACTACCACTGAGCTATGGTCCAAGGGCTTGGCCGAAACTTCTATTGGTTGGTAGCCGATGTTTTTTATCGTCGTTTAATACGGGATACGACCCTCACCTGACCCTCTTTCACAATCTAATTTATCCTCTCTACTATTATTCAACTGGCGATCTGATGTTCTTATTGAGATTTTTTTTTACTTAAAGACTTTTTCGGCTTTTAGAACACTGTTTATTTAAATTGATTGGTAGCCAATTCATTTTAAATAAAATTTGTCTCATGGGACGGGTGCTAACCCGCTACCCAATGAGATTGGAGATTTTTCAAAAAGATATCCCAAAAACCATTCAGATATTAACCCTGGGATGGGATGCGATCCTGCGACCCTTGGCATAGTTATTGAGATTAATGGCAAAGAGAATTTTTTTTTTTTGCAAAACACTTACACTTTTTTCCCACTCACCTTAAGGGCGGATACAAGGGGGGGGGGGGGTAAAGGGGGTAATTATCCCCCCTGAGATTTAAAAAAAAATACTTTTTTTCGAAAATAAAATGTATTTTTAATGTAAAATTTTAAAAATTAATACTTGAAAATTTGATTTGTATTTATATTCTGGCAAACAAGTACAGAATGCGTCTTTAAATTACCGAAATTAAGAAAAAAATGTGTGCTGTACAACCAGTTATCCCGGATTACCCCCCGAAACACCTCTGGATCCGCCACTGACTCACCCTCATATTCACACACACATGCACACAGTCTTTTCGGCAACTTAGGCCATATAAAACATTAAACTATACTAGTATTTATAACATATATTTATCTGTTATCCAAATGGCTTAAATAAAATCCTCGGATTGCCTAAGATCTGAACCCTCGACCCTTGGTATACAAGGCAGGCGCGCTACCAACACACCAAGCCTGAGGGCAAAGAGAATATTCATTATTATTATTCGAATTGAATAGCATTGTTAAGTCTCAAGTTATCTTCGATCTGTAATTTGGCTATTTTTTAAATTATTTAATAATTATCTCACATCATAATAAGCATTTGGAAGAAAAATTCTTTGTTGTTGGGATTAAATCCCTTAGTTCGACATTTTGAGACTATATAGGCCTATAATCGAAATTATCAATAATCTACATTTCAAAAATCACTTTAAAAAAATTTATAACATGAAGCTACATCAATAACAACGTTAAATAATTTTGTATTCGCTACTCATTCTAACTACCTACAGTTGAATTTGTTAATCAAGATTTATTTTATTTGAGCAAATATTTAATTAATAATTAGTATCTGAATGGTCTATGAAAAATTTCCAATCTCATTTTCAACCGGATGAAATGAATTTGGTTATTCAAGTGTCACGACAACGGATCAATTAGGTAATCGATGATTTTACGTTATCTTGTTGAAAAGCATGACGTAGTTTTATTTACTAGAATTTTACTTATACTTCAGCCATTAATAAATAATATTTCTAGAGAACGTACTAACAATAAGATTGATCTTTTGTATATACGTATACTAGATAAAAATAGAGAAAACCTAATGAAAAAATTATTTCAATATCAAATCCTCTTAATCTAGTCGAGAGATGTTTATTTAATGAGTCAAATAAGTTAATTTGCTCAATTTCGATATGGGTAGCTCGATTTTCTTTTATCTTGAAAAAAATTAAATTTTCTAAAAGTATTTTTTCTTTTTTTAGATGCTCTTTCAAATGTATATTCTCGTTTTGCCCTCAAAATTGTTTGAAGCACACTTTACTCTTGTGCTTCATAGAAAAGATAGGAGAAATGGTTGCCATGGTAACAAAATATAAATATTTTCCCATACTTATAAATTTTACATCTTGTTTTTTATATATACTGTAGACCTAATCAATCGAAACAAGTTCTCGAATTGTATCCTTCATTTGTTAGAAATATATACTAGCTGTGCAGTCTTTCTTCGGGCCCACTTGTCAGGGAATTAAATCCATGGATGTGGTTCAATTTTTCTAACTTGTTAGATCATGAAGCGAGAACTCTACATAATTAACTTGAGTCCCATCTTCAGACAACTAAATTATAATATATTTGATCAAATATATTTTTTATCACAAAATCGCATGTTAATGTATAGAGAGAAGTACTCCAAATTTGTTGTCAACATGGGCGTAACTAGAGAATTTGGCTGGGGGGCTTGGAAAGCCCCATATTTTCTCAATTTTTCTTGGGGCAGGGAGCTTTCTGGGGGGGGGAAGCCGCCGGCACGCCCCCCCCTCCTAGTTACGCCCATGGTTGTCAAGATCTTGATGTCTAAAGATTAACACAATAATCAATTTTTTTCTCGTGTTAGTTTGAAATGAAAATAGCCGAAACAAAAATAAATTGATTCTTAGGACTGTCGTTTATATACCATATGAAGGTGTTGATAAATTAGTTTTTACTTGCTGAAACATAGGCAACCCAAATGACCAAAACGCTAAAAAAAATTTATGTTAATCACTTTAGCCCTTGAAATCACAATAACAATTAATCCACTATTGAACTATAGTATATGAACTGAAAAAGGAGGGTGGTAGCTTACAATTTTACATACCTGAAATGATCCCGGTGGTAATTCTCTGATAACATTCCGAACAAGGCTTAATACTTTTAATGGAGCTACTGATGCCAATGGTGAAAAAAATCTCCGAAGAAAGTGCAGTTATGCGATTATAGCCTAGATCTAGATAACTTAAATGGGAAAGTCTAGCTAGGGCACTGCTGGGTATCAAAAGAACATTATTATCAGTCAGAATAAGTGTTTCCAATGCATCCAAGCCATTAAGCCAACTATCATCAATCGTTCTTAAAGAGTTCACACCGAGGTTAAGGTGGCGAAGTCGAGATAATCCATTGAAAGTGCCTGAGGCGATATGTGCAAGACGATTTCGAGATAAATCGAGAACTTCTAAATGTGGAGTTGAAGATAGTTCATTTCCATCTAATGCCTTAAAAACAAAAATTAAAAAAAAAATAATTTTAATCTAATGTGTACTTCAAATTATATAGTATTTTTTTTTTTTTTTTATTATTGTGAATTTACTAAAATTTTTGAAAGAAAAATGAGATTTTGTCAAGTGCTCGCTAAAATTTTTTTTGTGATTTTGTGCTGTCAAAATTTACAAGATTGAAATTAAAAGAGATACTTACAATAATTAAATTAGATGAAAGATTTAAATTTTTTAGATGATTAAATGATTTCAATGCCAATGCTGGATATTCGTTAATAAAATTTTCGGCTAAAATCAAAGTTTGAACATTTTCTGCGCCATGAAATGCATCACTGTTGAATCTTGAAAGGAGATTTCGAGTTAAGTCTAAATGTCGTAATGTATTGAGGCCAGCAAAAGAGCCTCCCTCCACTGTCCGAAGACTATTCCAACTAAGATCAAGATGTTGCAACGAAGTCAATCGAGAGAAGCTGTCAGGAGTCATTTTTTCTGTGGAAAACAAAAAACAATTTATTTATATTTACATCAAAGGAATATTTGAAGAATTTGAATGTTTTCCATCGCCAGATAAAGAAATCAATAAATTTGAAAAAAATATTTTCTGGCATTGAATTCTGCTAGATTATGAATGGAAAAATAGTAATCCTAAATAAATAATGGAGAAAAAGCTTTTAAAGCCACTAATCTCTTCAGAACTAGAAAATCGATTTTTTTTTTAAATTATGTTCTGTTTTGCATTACAATTCTTTCAAAAAAAAAAAAAAAAAAAAAAAAATTAACAAGAAAATTACCAATGTGATTTTTGGCGAGAGATAAAATAAGAAGATTCCTTGGTCCATGTAAAGAAGCAGCTGGCACACTTGTCAACGCATTTCTATCAAGACGTAATACCTGAAACAAAAATGATAATATTCATTTGTGATGTGTTTAATATTAGAGGTAAAGGTGGTAATATGAGCCCTGTAGGTATTATGAGCCCCCAATATATCTCGTCATAGAGTTCACACAATCTAATGGGGAATGATGGAAACACTGTGTTCCGTTCTTTTTTAGGCCTCTAGAGAGCTTTGGTTCAGTTGTTGATGATAGATGGTGGATAAATCAGGTGTTTGTGTTTTCTTCTACTAAAAAACTTTGAAAGGTACCTATTTAGCCCTTAATTATGATTATTATTCGATTACATTTACTTTAATAGGCTACGCAATCTAATAGAGTAGGTTTTAAGCTTTGATTTAATGTAGGTGATAATTAATTTAGACAGTAACAAAGATAAAATATGCTTTGAGGAAATTCAATATGGCTATGTCGGTAATGTGAGCCCCCTTCTGTGCCTGGTATATGAGCCCCAATTTTTGACGGTCCGTCAATACCGAAAAGTCCGTTTTGGAAATGCCAGTGGGAGTTGATAATCCCGGAGATGAGCATACGCCCTGTTAGTTTTGTGAAGGACTTTACTCTGTCAATCATCAAGGAGAACTGTGGATACAGTGTCTGATGTGTGAAATGTGGGCGCACAATGACTGTGCTGGGACTGAAAAAAATGTTTATATTTGTGACTTTTGCAGATCATAAAATATTTTCTGTTTTCCAACTTATTTACACTAATATAGTTTTGTAATTAACAAAATACAATTTTCATAAAGGATATTTGTATTACTAACCTCTTTTTAACACTCTTTTTCATGTATTTACTCTAGGGGCTCATAATACCAGCACAGAAAATTTTTTCAACAAAACGAACTTTTTTGATTTTTTGTTATTATTTCACTTTCTGTGTATTTAATCGACTGCATACTTTTTAAATATATTTATCAATTGTTTTAGTTGAAGTTCAACACAAATAATTTAGCAAAAATTATTAAAAAAAATTTATTATAACAAAAAAGAAACTAGGGGCTCATAATACCACCTTTACCTCTAATTGAAACACTTGCAGGCCAATATTGTTAAACTATGTATTTTTCTAGTCAGTAAAATCGGTTTAGGAAACACCAAAAAATAAATTTATCTAATTAATTAAAATCAAAAACATAACAAACTAAATTACTAATTTTTTTTTTTAATTTTAATTTTGCCCGTTTAAACTAAATTAAAATTAAACTAAAAATGTCATTACTTCGGCGGGCTTCGCGTCTAGCCAGGGGGGCTACGCCCCCCTGGACCCCCAGCCGCTGGCTCGGGCCCGCCTGCTGCGGACCCTCGCCTTTCTTAAATATGAGAAACGGGCTGGCGTCTAGACAGGGGGGCTACGCCCCTGGACCCCCCAGCCGCTGGCTCGGGCCCGCCTGCGGCGGACCCTCGCCTTTCTTAAATATGAGAAACGGGCTGGCGTCTAGACAGGGGGGCTACACCCCCCTGGACCCCCAGCCCCTGGCTCGGGCCCGCCTGCGGCGGACCCTCGCCTTTTCTTAATTATAAAAAGAAAATTATTATTACTATGTATTCCAATCCAGTGCCTGCTTGAGGATTTGTTTACCTTCATAGAATACACAACTTCAAAGAATACTTGAATATTTCTCTATACATTTCCTATGGGAGAAATCGTAACTTTAAGAATTAATAACTCAAAAAGTTATAGGAATTTTGGGACCCGAGTATTTTTCTGGGACTCTCTATAACGTCCTCTATAAGACTGCAAAATTTCGTTTCAAAATTCCAATGGGAAGTTGGTCAAACAGAGCGTGACAGACGGACAGACAGACAGACAGACAGACAGACAGACGGACAGACAGACAGACGGACAGACGGACACACCGCTATTATATATATAGATAAATCACTAGCCACCGACTTTCGTTTTATGTGCCTGTTTACCACTCTCTCTCTCTCGCTGATTGGCCAGAGACAGAGAAAGTAGAGACAGTGAGGGAAATTTAAAACTTTAAGTCAGAAAGGGAAATTTAAAATTTTCAAACAGTATGCAAGAATAGATTTGATACGAGCAAGGGGGTCTAGGGGGAGCAGCCCCCTTCGGCGGGCTTTTCAACTTGTATTACTAATGAACAATGAAGAAAAATAAAGCAGTCAAAAACAATAAAAAGAATTCTACTTTTTCCGCTTTATTTAATTAAAATATTTCCGCCGATTCTTTCGGCCTTCATCAGGACATATGCTGTGTATGTCCTGATGAAGACCGGAAAAATGGGCTGAAAAGTTGACATTTGTATTAAATAAAGTGGAAAAAGAAGAATATTTTTTTTTCTTTCTTATTTCTCCTCATTATTAATTATACATTCAGCCACTACTCCTTGAAATCAATTATTATTCAAAATTAGAGTAGAATTTTTCATCTTTCTGGATTTTGGTATTTTCTTTCACCAAAGAATTGTGAATCTAGCCTATTTATTTAAACTCTGACTAAAGAAGGATTATGTGTTGATAAAAGGATAGTCAAAAATAATTAGAACATTTGAATAAACTGAGTAGATTCCGATGAAACATTTAAAACGGTTTACACGGACTCGACCAAATTATTTTATCTAGAAAATTTTTATTTTATTTTTCTTGATTATTCTTGCTCAGGGGCCCACAACTTGTGGGTACGTGAATGGCGACCACGAGCTACCCGAGCTGGAACTGGCAGTCCTGTTCTTTACATGTCTGTCCCTTCCTTCTATATTTTCAACAGGCGAGAGACCGTGTGACGGGCCGGCCAGTTCTATTTCTTCCGGTCGCAAAAACAAACCATTCCCGCACTGCGAGAATAAGGCTAGGAAAGAAGAAGAAGAGAAGATTTTTCTTGATTATCCGGACGATTTGAATTCGAATTTCTCCAGAACATTATATTGTCTAATTTTTGTGTTGTCTTGGTTAAAAAAAAATCACTGAATTTCATAGGCCTAATATATACAGTATATTAATCCCTATAAATAAAATGAATACCCTAAAATGAAAATTTTTCAAAATAAATATAAAAAATAAGAATAAAAAAAAAATAGTAAAGGTAGATTGCGAGAGAGAGAGAACAGACAGGTATTGATTTATGATAGGACTTGAGTGGCAAAAGGTTATTCCTAAATGAAGGTTATTCTTATCTTGTGTTAATCATGTTATTGATTTATTTGTTTATGAGATTTTTATATAGCTATGTTTTGGGAGAACTTGTTCTATTATGTTTACTTAAAAACTCTTCTCAAGAGAATTTATTATTGGATTGTGATTTTTTCCACCTTTTACCTTTTTGTAATATTAAATTAACATCATTCGTTGTAAATATATAAATATTCGCTAGACAAATGATATAATATTATGTTAGCGAGGTGAATAGCTGAATCAATATGTAGTAGAAAAATAAAAGGCCGAGCAGCTAGATTTATTTCTTTAATAGAGAACTCACAGCGACGTTTCGGTCGACTATGCGACCATCTTCATGGCTAGAGTTCAGTCATAAGAAAAACCTCTCAAGTTGTTTGACAGACATTTCATAAATTTCATTACGATCTATCAGATACAATGCATTCAGCGCCAAAAGTCAATATTGACTTTTGGCGCTGAATGCATTGTATCTGATAGATCGTAATGAAATTTATGAAATGTCTGTCAAACAACTTGAGAGGTTTTTCTTATGACTGAACTCTAGCCATGAAGATGGTCGCATAGTCGACCGAAACGTCGCTGTGAGTTCTCTATTAAAGAAATAAATCTAGCTGCTCGGCCTTTTATTTTTCTACTAGATATAATATTAGATTAATATTGAGTTTGGGAGGGGACTCTACTAATTGGTAAAGGAAAAACTAAGTGAATTATTAAAATATCAATTAGAAAATTCAAAAAATAAACTTCGTTTAATGGTCTTAAATTAATGGCACGATTGGATGGCAACCAGTAGTTACCCGAGCATTTATTCTATTTAGGGCTGCGCAAAATACACCTTAGAAAATAATTGATTATAAAAAATCTGGTGTGACTGGCGCACAGCACACAACTTTCTCTTACCTTCGGTAATCGAAAGTTGTGCACTGTGCTTGTCACACCAGATTTTTTGTGTCGACATGTATTTAGTTTCCGACAGTAGGGTACAATTGAATTCAAGATGTAAAATTTATAAGTATGGGAAAATATTTATATTTTGATACCATGGCAACCATTTCTCCTATCTTTTCTATGGAGTACAAGAGTAAAGTGGTCTTCAAAAGATTTCAATCACAAAATGAGAATATACATTTTATAGAGAATCTAAAAAATAATTGATTTTTGAATTAAAAAAAAAATCGTTGGAGCAAATTTTGAGAAAATCGAAAAAAACTGAAAAAGTGCATCAGTAAAGTACTAGTACTTTTTGGTCGATTTTGTTCAAAAGCTTCGTGTCACGTCCCATGGGGGTGCCTAACTTAAATATAAAATTTCAACTTCCTAGCTCTTTTCGTTCTTGAGATATTTTGTTCACAGACACACACACACACACAGACAGACACACAGACAGACACACACACAGACAGACCATGTCGCGAAAACCACTTTTTTGGATTCAGGGGACCTCAAAACGTGAAGATCCATCAAAATCTCGACATCGAATTTTTGACATGAATCCAATACTTTCTCTCTATATATATATTACATATATACATAGGTAAGAGAAAGTA
>JAKCPI010021913.1:0-14666 GCA_023213315.1 Euborellia annulipes | reverse complement strand
ATATTGGGCGTTTTTTTGAAAAGCATCAACTATTTCAAACAAAGCTCTATCTAGTCGATATATTATTTATTATTAGGAATTCTGTTATACAATTTTTTTTTAAGATAAATTAAAACTTATCTGATAGCATAAATAAATATGAGCTTTGTCTCTCATTAAATCCTTGAGTAATTATTTTGAACTTATTGCAAATTTAAATGATTGTTTTTTCTGAAAAAAAATTTGATCGTTTATAAGAAATTGACGACGGATGAAATGAAAGATTTGACAAACAGGAAGAGATTTAAAATATAAATTTAGTAAGAAAGAAATGTATAGGGGCTATCTGTTTGGGGAAATATTCATTATTAATGAGACCCATAATACAAGGGATAGTGTTTTTACTTTCTCTTACCTCTATACATATATGTTAATATATATAGAGAGAAAGTACCTATTGGATTCATGTCAAAAATTCGATGTCGAGATTTTGATTGATATACACATTTTGAGGTCACCTGAATCAAAAAAGTGGTTTTTGCGACATGTCTGTCTGTCTCTCTGTGTGTGTGTGTGTATGTGTGTGAACAAAATATCTCAAGAAAGAAAAGAGCTAGGTGGTAGAAATTTTATATTTAAGTTTTGTACCCTCCTGGACCGTGAAAATAAGCTTTTAAACAAAATCGGCCAAAGAGTACTAATACTTTACTGATGTACTTTTTTCAGTTTTTTTCAATTTTCTCAAAATTCGTTTTGGACCGTGAAAATAAGCTTTTAAACAAAATCGGCCAAAGAGTACTAATACTTTACTGATGTACTTTTTCAATTTTTTTCAATTTTCTCAAAATTCGATTTTGTTTAAAATTCAAAAATCAATTATTTTTTAGATGCTCCTTGAAATGTATATTCTCATTTTGCCATTGATATCTTCTGAAGACCAGAAAAGATAGGAGAAATGGTTGCCATGGTAACAAAATATAAATATTTTCACATATAAATTTTACATCTTGAAAATCGAATGTACCCGACTGTCGGAAACTAAATATATCTCAACACAAAAAAATCTGGTGTGACAAGCACTCTTACCTTCGGTAATCGAAAGTTGTGTGCTGAGCGCCAGTCACACCAATTTTTTTTTTTTTTTGTTTAAGCCATTTAAACCCCATCTCTATTTATTTTAATTGATTGCAAACCAATTGAAATGAATTTTTGTCTCATGAAACAGAAGGCGAACCACTGACTCGTATCACAAGAGGCAAGAACTCTACCCCTGTGGAACGGTCCAGGGGAAATTATTGGAATGTGTGCAAGGCGTCCGAATTTTATTTTTAAACTGATTATATTTGGTATAGATTCGGCTTACTTCTAAATAAATATTTTTTTTTTTTTTTTAAAGAGATGATGTAAAAATTTAACTATTGCTAAGATTATTTTCAGTTTTCTCTGAAGGAGAAGAGCAATTCGTGCTTTTGAAATATTAGGATTTGAAAAAATCAGTTTTTCATGGGTACAAATTTTAGTTTTACAAAATTTTTTTAAACACAAATTTTTAAAAATTTTTATTGAAAATAAAATTTTTTTATTAAATTCGCAAAGTTTAAAGAGTCATTAAAATTAAAAAAGATTGAAAAATTCAAGTCTCTAGGCTCTATCGAACTGGCAGAGAGTACTTGCCTTTTTATACAAGAAGACATCCGTCTCATGCGATAAAAATTTATTTCAATTCAATTGGCTACCAATCAATTAAAATAAATGGGTCTAAATGCCGTCCAGAGCAGGGAAAAAAGACCTTAAATAAAAAATCCATTTGGATAAAATTATATTGCGGGTAGAATGTGGCACACAGGTCATAGTTTAGATCCCTAATCTAGAGAGTATGTGGTATTTTTTCAGAAATTTTCTTCCAACATGCCATCAAAAAAATATAGTTTGCCCTTAATTTCTTATATCAAGAATTTAATTTTTCCTATGGGCTGGGGTTTATTAAAATTTATTTAAATAAAATGTTCTATTAAAAAAAGGCGTTGCCGGGCATCATCAGCAAAAGAATAAAGATTCTGTTTTAAAAACTCAGAATTATTTTCTATAAAATATTCAACTCGAAAAATCAAATAAGCTGACATTATCGAGATAAATTTAACATGATATGATATCAAGTTGCTCTAAGAGCTATGATTTCATTTTGTTTGATTGCAACCTATTCTACACTTTTTAAATTAAAGAAAAAAAAATGATAATGATTTGAAACTTATAATCTAAACATATCAATCGAAAGATAAGTATTTAACAAAAAAACAACTTGAAAATTAGTTGGTGATATTATTCTATTTACTTTTCATCAATAATTAAATGATATTAAAAAATTAAATAGATTTTTAGCTTATTTTTTTGAAACAAAAAGTTTTTTATAGGTGTGAACTGGGGCGTATATAGAAATTTTTTTCGGGGGGGGGGGCCCGAAGTGAAAATTTTCTGCGGAAATTTTTTTTTTTAAACTAAATTTTTTTTCACACGAAATTTTTCGCGGAACATTTTTTCCTTTGCGGAACCAAAGTTTTCCATCCTGCGGAAAAATTGGTTGCGCTGATGTCTGTATATCCCAATATATGTATATATGTGTTTGGGAAATTTCGGGGGGGGTCCGGGCCCCCTCGCCCCCCCCTTATATACGCCCCTGGGTGTGAAGCTTAGAATTATTCCAATAAATTTCTTACGCTTGTATTTTAACTTTAGATTTTGAGAGAAAGTGTTTTAAAATAGTAAAATAATTCTATATGATGGTGAAAAATATTTGTTAATGACAATGAAAAATTCCAAATTAGTTGGGACTGAAAGATTTCAATTTGAAAAGTTTGGAAAAGAGCGGATAGAGAAAGAGAAAGAAAAATAAGATCTTGAATTCATTTTGTCTATTAGGCCTATATCCAAGCATTAGTACTACGGTTTGGTTGGAAAGTTTTATTTCCAAGAATGGTCCACTCGTCGAGAAATCTCGACATTTCTGGATGCCGTAAATAAGAAAATAAATATATATATAGGCCTATCCAATGCTCATGTATTTATCGCTTATGATAACCTTGAAATCCTATGGTATCCAAAGCCAATATCAAAAATTTAAAAAAAAATTAGTGTGAAAGACTGAATGGCACGAAACTTCTTATCCTCGGTAATCGAAAGTTGCTGTAAGTCAAGATTTTTTTGAGATATATTTAATTTCCAAGACTATATTAAAATCCAAGAGGAAAATCTTATAATTAGAGCTCGGATTTTTATGCAGTAAAAACCGCCAAATATGCCATATAATATGCAGTAAAACTTTTAAAATATGCAATATACAGTAGAACCTCGATAAGTTAAAGTTCAAGGGAAACGGTTAGAAATTTGAGTTATCGAGTTTTTTACTTATCGAGAGTTGAAGTTAGAGAGGTTATTGAATATAATTTTTAAGGTACCGAGGTTTATTGACTTTGGGCACGTGAGTGAAAAAGGAATTTCGTTTGATCTATTTGTTTATTTAGAATAGTTTAGTTAAATATAAATTAAATTAATAGATTTATTTATTTACAAAAAAATCAGTAATTTTTTTCTGCTTCATGTATTTTTGATTTTCTGTATCAACTAATTTTTCGATGATATGTAAAGAAATACTTTAAGTTATAGAGGTCACCAAAATATTATTTTAAGTTATCGAGGGCTATGCTCAAAATATTTGTTTAAGTTACAGAGGTTTTGTTCTTTAAGTAATAGAGGTTTTACGCTGTCAAGGGAAGGGAATTGAAAAAATTTTTAAGTTACGGAGGTTTTGAACTTAGCGAGGTTTAACTTATCGAGGTTCTACTGTATATATGACAAAAATATAAGAAAATGGCTTCCAATTAAAGATAAATCATGATTTCTACTGACAAACGTGTTTTATGAAATAGTGAAAAAACAAAAATTTGTCTCGCAATAAAAACTAAATTTAATGTAAAAAAATCTGGTGTGACTGAACGGTGCTCATACCTTCAGTAATCGAAAGTAGTGTTCTGTGCTTGTCACACCAGATTTTTTGAGTCAAAATATAGCATTTAGTTTCCACCGATATATTAGAATTCAAGATGTAAAATTTATAAACATGGATAAATATTTATATTTTGTTTCCCTGACAAGCATTTCTCCTATCTTTCCTACAGTTCAAGAGTAAATTGGTCTTCATAAAGTGTAAAATGAGCTTCCCCTGAGGAAGAGCTTTTGTGCCTTCCAAATATTAGGAATAAAACTCATTTGGAAAATTAAAAAACTTTATTTTGTTTTGAAAAGAAATTAATGGCTGAGTGAGTCCTGTTCCTGTTTATTTTGTTTTTTCCTTCCTACACCCTTGCCCAGGGGCGCCGGAACGAAATTGAATCAGAGAGGGGGGGGGGCAAAATTTTTTTTTACAAAATTAAAATAATTTAGTATGTTCAAATAGTATAAAACAAAAACAAATCTACTATAAAGCTTTAAAAATTTTAAATAAAATCACAATTTTAATAAAATTAAAATTTTAAAAAATTTGCTAGTGATTTTATCAAAAGATTTTTTATGTTATAATTATACTATTTGAAGTAAATAAATATTTTTAATTTTCTCTCGAAACACACCAATCAGCAAAAACTTTTTCGAACAAAACGTTTTGCTCGATGTCAATGCACACCGATCGAGCAAAATGTTTTGCCATCGAGCATTTTGCTCCAAAGCCATTTGGATACCAAATGGCTTAAATAAGAATGCCTGACCCCCAATATGTAAATTAAAAAATAATGAGTATCGTTTAGTTTTATGTGCCCTGGGCCTAGAAGACTGTGTGTTTGTATGTGTGAATGTGAATGAGAAAAAAACTGTGTGTTTTTAAAAATTATAAAAAAAAAAAATTATTTTGCTTCCAGTAGGGAGTTCAAAAGCAAAACATTTTGCTCGATGCCAATATAAGTATAGTATTTTATTTTCCAATTCAAAACTGCTAATTGAGCAATTGCACTAATCTATTAAAAGTTATACAGCCTGCTCCCTAAATTTCTAATGTAAGAATTTATTATAACCAAAATAATTCTTAATAAGTAAATTTATTTTTTATGAATAATAAACTAGATGAAAATTATTTATTACAGAATTTGATGAAATATCTATATAGGAAAAAAAAATCATCAATATCTATCTACTCAAGATAAAATGATAATAAAAAAAATAAATTACTTATTAAATATAATAAAGTATATGTTAATAAAATAAATATTATTTATTTAAAAACTATAAGATAATTTCATTATTAGCCTTAAAGGGCGTATTTAGGAAGGAGTGCCAGGCATCGAAATTAGGGGTCGTCCATATATTACGTAACTCCTTTTTTGACGATATTCTGGTCCCCCGCCCCCTGCCATATACAAACAAACCCCCCTAGAAATATTATGTCACAACATAGAACTACCCCTCCCCCCTCCGAAACTGAAACTTGTTTTAAACTTTTTCTTAAAATTTCCTGAACAAAATTCATTATACGAATCTCATCCCATCTTTTCAAATTCAAAACTATACTTTGAATTGTGATGTCACACTTAGAGAAACCCCTGGGTCCTCCATTTCACAATTAGTAACTTTTTGGCCAGACTCCTACCCCCACCCGTAACGCGTTACGTAATATGTGGACGACCCCTTATAGAAAAAAATTCTGGAAATCAATTCAACTTTACATAATGAAAAGAGTTTCAAAATTATGAAGTTTGAATTCAAAATATGAACCATTTGCAAAAAAAGAAAAATAAACTTTAAAGGAAAAAAAAATTTGATTTGCAATCACGTCCAAATGAAGTTGTAGACACCCCAAATCACAAGTTGATATTATTTGTCATTTCTAGACACGTTATATTTTTTAATTTTGTTTTTATATTTCCAAAAATTACACATTTTCAAAATTCAGACAGACAACTAAAGACCTACTCATTTAATCTTAATAGTGAACTTGATGTTTACAAGTGAACTAGGTGCTCAAGTCCGCTAAAGGTGTACAAATTTTTTTTTCATTTTTGTAGTAAAAGTTCTATTTAAAATAAATTATTTTTCATATTGCCCGTAATTATAGTGAAACAACTCAAAAAGTGTTGTTTTTGATAAAAAAATTGATTGATTGATTTAAAATCAATTAAACTTAAACAAATATTAATAAATTTATTAATAGGTACTTGTTAAGTTTCATATCTTTTAATAAATAATATACCGTATTTGCTTAGATATTTTGCGTCCCGGCACATTTTACCTACACAATTAAAAAAAAAAACTTTTTGAAATTTTAATTTTGGTAGAAAAAAATGAGCAATGCAGCTAGTTTTATTTTTATTTATTATCAAAACTAGGGTGGACATATGTGACCGAAAAGTCGGCCTGATATTGATAATAAATTGAAATAAAAACTAGCTTGCTCATTTTTTCTACCAAATTTAAATATCAACATTCAGCTACTATATACCTCACTCAAATTTTGAGGAACTTTTTTATTAATTATAAAATTTTTTTTATGTTTCAGGTGTTTGATATTTTCGTCAATTTCATGGACAGCATCAGTACCAAATTTAGTTCCCTGTGATCAAGTCCACCCAGATCTTCCAGCCCCATGTCGCTGTCAAGTGTTTAGAGAAGGCCTTGGATTGGATTGTGACAGAGCTGTTTTCCGAACTTTACTTCCACAAATTCCTGTAGGAGCCCCTATTATCAGGCTCTCTCATCGACATGGAGGGATTTATACTTTGCCACCCAGAGCATTTGCTCCTACCGCTAACGCAAGTCCACCTCCTATCGCCTATCTTTCTTTGGCTGACAACAATTTGCGGCGACTAACTGATAGGTGAGAATAATAATAATTAAAGATTTAAGAAAGTTAAATCAACGATGAAATTAAGAAATATTATCTTCAGATATTTAAACAAAAAGTATGTACAAAAATCGTTTCTTCATTTTTTTATTTATAAAGTGAAATACCGTCAATTGGGAGTCTGAAGAAATTATATCAGTGAGAATAAACTTGATTTTTTTGGATTACGAATACGATAACGGAATTTAATTTCGTTCCTTAAATCGCAGCGGTGTTCCCACTAAAAATGCGATTATCTAAAAACTCTTGACAAAATTATCTCAAAAACTATAAGAGCTAGAGCTGAGATAGCGAACCTATGGCCCGTGAGTCAGACACTGGAGAGCGGTTAGTCACTCCAGGTTTTATTTTTTTAAAAGCTAAGTTTATTTCATGGGGTGCAGGGGGACACCTTGCCCCCCCTGGAAAATAAAATGATACAAAAAATGTATAAAACAAAAAAAATGCTAAAAAACCTTTCTCATTATACATCCACCTTGCCGCGGTGAGAAAGCTTTAAATACTAAGAGATGTATAACATTATTAATATCAAAGTACGTTTTTTTAACTTATCTGGAGGACTTGCCCCCCCCTGCAAAAAATCCTCGGACGCCCTGGTTTATTTATACTGTATTTATTCGCTTAAGATAAAAATATTTTGCCAGTTGATCTTTTATTTGAACCTGTACTCGAATCAAGAACTGATTCTTTAGAATTCTAGAGACGGTTGTTTTAAAATTAACTATCTCAAACTAAACCAGTATTATATAATATTTCTTCGGTCGGACTTTTGTAAATGTTTCGGCAACTTATGGTTCCCTTCATCAGGGTGAAACAATATTTTGCATCAAGGATATTAAATGAATCGAACAAACAGCCTAAGTATTCAGAAACTTAAGATATAAAGAAATTAAAAAATGGACTTAGCCACTTTGACCTCTAAATAGATAAGTAAAGAATTATGAGTAGGGTTTGAAGATTGCCGCTTCTCAAAAAAGTATCGATAAAAAAATAAAGCCCAATTAAAATTAAAATAAACGAAATATGTAAAAAATTTGAATGAATAAAAAATAAACTTTCCAAATTAGAGGAAAGGAAGCTGGGAAGACAAAAGTTTTATCTAAAATATGCTGTATCAGAGTTCAAACAAAAATCTAAAAAATAACTTTAGTATGATTAAAGTCATAATATTAATATTTTTTCTGTCAAAAGGGGAGGGGCGAGCTAGTGTATATATTAGTATGTATAAGAGGACATAAAAGGTATTTATTTACTTACCAGTACGTGAAAGTCCTGAAGGAAGACCGACCGAAGAGCGCCTCAGATTTGGTGATCACTTGTTGACCATGAAGAATCTGAAAGAAAATAAAAAGATTAATACCATTAAAGATATAGATTGGTTTAAATAGACACCTAAGTTAATATGTATAATTAAGCCTGTTAGTAAGAGCGTAGTAAGGTAAGACCATTAGATTTCATATATAGATAAATTTAGTTAAAATAAAGAAGAAAATGTTTTTTTTTTTTTTTTAAGAGAAAATAGAAATAGTAAGAGACATGCACTCAGATCAAGCCCATTTTGAGACTGCAAATTAGATTCATTAAAATAAATATGAGATGATAATTTTTTTTTACTAAATGGCTAAATGTTAGAATATAATTATATATATATATATATATGTCGTAGACAGATCGTGAAATTAGACAGTTCATGAACTGTCTAGACCAGTGGTCCCAACCTGGGGGCGATCGCCTCCAAGTGGGCGATTTGGGATATCAGGGGGGCGATAAATAAGCGGGGGGCGATTGGGGGGCGATGAGTATTCAAAGGGAGAAAAATTATTAGTTTACTAAATTTAAAAAAAATAAAAATCAAAGAGAAAAATCTCCTATTTACAGTATGGTCAGGATAGAGGACAAAATATTATCATAAAAAATAAAAATAGTCTGAAGATAATTCCAATATAAAATTGAAACGTCACTTTTAGCTCAAATCTTAAATTTCAATTAAAAAAATCATTTTCTTGAATTTTTTTTAAGCCCTTTAAGCTCAAATCAAGTTTGTTCTTTTCACGACTCAGGATAGCTAAAAATGCAGATTTCAGTGGCTAATTTTCAAAAAAATTTTCCATACCCCCAGATTCCCCCGGAAATCCTCTGTCCAGATCTGGTCTCGATAAATTAAAACTTTGTAACTCTTTGTTTAGGAAATTTTGAAAAAATTTTATATAACTTTATTTAAATAAATATTGTAAGCTATGTATAACTAATTCCAAAAAACTGTGTAAATAAGTGTTGGCATGAAGGCCACAATAGCATTTTACATACTAAAAAAAAAACTTTAAGTTTTTTTTTTTTTTTGGGAGGGGGGCCATATTACTAAGTAGCCCCGGGGCCTGTCAAGTCTGTCTGCGGTCCTGTATATAGGCCTACGGTAATAAAATTGTTTAAAATAATAAAACTGCTTTATTATTTACACTTTACTTCAAATTAGAATTAGGCATACAATGAAAATATAAAGGGGGGGGGCGATGGGTGTTAGTCAACCTCCAGAAAGGGGCGATGGGTCAAAAAAAGGTTGGGAACCACTGGTCTAGACATTTCATGAACTGCGCCAGACGTGTAATGGTCAAACAGTACATGATCTGCTAAAAATTTTAGACAGTTCATGAAATGCAATTGGGCCTTAGACAGATCGATGTAATGCTCGAGAATTACATGAAATGTCTAAATTTTTAGGCAGTTCATGAACTGCCTAACAGCAGTTTTGCCGATCGTGTACTGTTTGTAATTTAATGCAATAAATCTAAAAAAATTTATTTTTTCGAAAAATCAAAAAAAGGGCTTCTATAAGTTGTAGATATTTTAAATAGCTTTAATTTAAAAAAGTTGAGGTAGATAGCTTCAAATTTGTGGCCGCTGGAATCTTCCAAAAATTAGAACCCCGAGACGCGCACCTTAACTCAAGATTTACAAAGTGAGGGAGATTTGGAAATTTAGTAATCGATAATAATAATAATATTGAAAAAAAATTGACTTTTTCGAGACCTTTATTTGCTTTAGAAACAGTACACGATTCGGCAAACTGCTGTTAGGCAGTTCATGACGCCTAAAAAATTTAGACATTTCATGTAATTCTCGAGCATTACACGATCTGTCTAAGGCCCAATTACATTTCATGAACTGCCTAAAATTTTTAGCCAGATCATGTAACTGTTTGACCCATTACACGATCTGGCTGCAGTTCATGAAATGTCTAGACAGTTCATGAACTGTCTAATTTCACGATCTGTCTACGACATATATATGTTCTGGAAGGTTTCCGCGACCGGATGTATGCGAAGATAAGTTTTCTCGGGTTGAGTCGCGTGATGCAGTGGCGGCTCGTGACCGAGACAACTGGAGTAGGCGACAAATATATATATTTATATATATATTACTTACGAAAAATAAAAAAAGAAAGAAAAAAGGCGTATTTATTTATTTTTGTAAATTAAATCTATTCGCCTATCTTTTAATTTAGAAAATGAATTCCAATAATTTGATCTGTGAAGTTATCTTGTTTCGAAATTCGAACTAATAAATCTTTTCTATTGATAACAACGAAAGAGAAGACAACCTTTCCTGCTGAGATTGAGTTTCTTAAATAATTTTTTTATGCGTTTTAAACATGAGAAATTGCGCTCTACGGTAACACTTGTCATCGGCTTGGCATAGGCCTTAGTTCATCGCCTAACCGTTCGACTTATAGCGCTAGCTATCACTGCTGTGCGCATGCGCGACTGTCTAGAAATGTGGGCAGCGGAGTGCGGAGTACAGGCAGTAAATAGGCTAAGAAAATATCGCCTTTACTTTATAAAATAAGAGGTTCTGAAGTGTTTCAAATTTTTTTTTTTTTTGCAAAATCATATATATTAATTAATAAATATAGTAATTATTTTATGAAACTAAATATTTTTAAACTAATAAATATAATAAAATTGATAAATATTTTTCATCTGTATATTTATAAGGTAGGCGTCGCCTACCTGCCTACCCTAGCGAGCCCCACTGGTGTGATGTTGAGATTTACTCGACGTTTCGGCTCTCCTTTTGGAGCCATTTTCAAGAGTATGGAATTAGGGTGGTATTGTTGGGGTGGTTTGTTTACGGGGTCGCAGTCTTGCTGGTCCCCAGGTCAATTTGGATGCCTCAGAGGCTTGGTTTGGTCTCTGAGAGCAGGAGGAAGGTTGAGTGTGTGTAATTGGTTTGTGTTCGGTTTAGATTGACTACGGGGCCTCAGTCTTCCTCCCCAAGTCGATGTGTTATTGGTTTGGTTAGTGGATGTGTTAGGAGATTGGGTTTGTTTCTGAGATTTGGATTGGGTGTGTGTAGGTGTGATCGTGTCTGTGTTTGATTTAGGTTAACTTTGGGGCCTCAATCTGCCTACTCCCCCAGTCGATGTATTGCCGGATGTTTCCGAGGCTTGTGTTTGTCTTTGAGACCCAACACATCTCAAAGACAAAAAATTTCAAAAGAAAATGATTTTTTTTTATTGAAATTTTAAAATTTGAACTTAAAGGGCCCGAGCCCCTGAGAAAAAAATTTCAAGAAAATGATTTTTTTTAATTGAAATTTTAAGATTTGAACTTAAAGGGCCCGAGCCCTGAGAAAAATCAAGAAAATGATTTTTTTAATTGAAATTTTAAGATTTAAGTTTAAAGGGCCCGGGCCCCTGGGGAAAAAATTTCAAGAAAATTATTTTTTTTTAATTGAAATTTTAAGATTTGAACTTAAAGGGCCCGGGCCCCTGGGGAAAAAATTTCAAGAAAATGATTTTTTTTAATTGAAATTTTAACCATGAAAATTATTTTTTATTAGAAATTTAAAGTGGGAGCGCAATGGGCCCGGGCCCCCTCGGATAGCCCCCCTGCCCCCCACTGTCTGCGGCCCTGCCTCCCTTTTATATAACGCAGAAAAGCGATTTCGGTTGTATTTATTTATATTTTAAATTTCATCAAAATCGGTCCAACAGGAAAACCTGTAGCTTTGTCTAAAATTTGAATATTTAAGAAAATAATGAAAACAAGGGAAGAAAAAAAAAAAGGAAAAATAAGAGTCTAACTTTTGATCTTCCGAAATTGGCAAAATCTCAACTTTGAGCCTTTGCCATTCTTTATGGGACTGGAATTTTTTAATTTGTCATAAAAATAATCTTTATTTATTCTAATTTAAAATAAAAAAAATTTGGCTCCGGTATCTGAAAAACTTTTTGAGATATTCACCCAGAAAGAGTTTCACAAAAAATGTTTTCACGTCGGTACTGTATATATAGGCCTCATGGGGGATACAAGGGGGAGAAAGGGGTAAGTTACCCCCCCAAAAATTTTCGAAAAAAATTTATTTTTAATGTAAAATTTTTAAAATTAATACTTAAAAATTTGATGTGTATTTATATTCTGGCAAACAAGTACAGAATGCGCTTTTCAATTACCAAATTAAAAAAGAATAGTGTGCTGTGCGACGAGTCACACCAGATTACCCCCCCCCCAGAAACACCTCTGGATCCGCCCTTGATAGGCCATATATATATATAGAGAGAGAGAGAAGGATCTTTCCTTAAAAAAAATTTTTATTGGTGTAATTATAGTTATTGAAAATAAACTAGTTGATATTAATACTTTATTTAATATGAATCATACATCAATTAAAAAAATTTCCTTATCAAGACAATAAAGTCAATCACTTATGTACCGGTATGTTATTAGATTTCCAAAGAGAATTTTAATGAAGCATGTAGAATGCATCTGCTAACAGTAATTATAAGTAAATGAAGGAGAGAAAAAGCTTACGGACAAAATAAATGTTATAATATTGTTTGAAAATATTCAACATTGAGATGGAAAGAGAAAATTTGATCTAATTTGCCTATTCAACCCACTCCGATTTGACATAAAACTTGGGTTTCATAATACTGTATAGGAAAATGAATAAATAATTAAATTACCTTAAATAGTAGGTTAAAAGTATGCAGATTATGTTTAGATGAGTAAATTTTGGGAATTCTTTGAATGTATTTTTATATAATAATAGATGAACGAATGTAACCTCTAAATAATTTCTTTAAAATGTTTTATTTGATTTGTTTTTTACTTTTTTTTTAAATTATTTTTATCAAGAGGAATAAAAATAATAAAATGAAATGATCTAATTACCTTTTGAATGCTAATAATAAATTTTGCTTGGCATGTGAATATTTGTCACCAAGATCAATTAATATTAAAATGCATTTTTTTATTATAGGCTAATCATATAAATAAATAAACTCACTTTTTATAAAATTCATTGCAGAAATAGTAAATAACACACACATACACTTTAAAAATAAACTCACTAAAAAATAAATAGAATTTAACTGTCATTAGAAAGAGGAGGCAACTCGAGCACTGAGAGAAAATCACAGAGTATAGAAAGAATAGATATAAAGACTCTTTTTCTCTTATTGCGTCATCATATCTTGGACTATTAAATAGAAAATTAATAATAAAAATAATTTTCGACAATAAAAATTTAAATATAAATGCCTAGAACCCCATAGATATATTAATAATTAACTAACTAAATGTATTTAATAATTAACGGTTATCGTCAAAGTCTTAAATGGCCTAAGTTGCCGAAAAGACTGTGTGAATGTGTGTGTGTGTGTGTGGTGAATGAAAAAAAAAAGTGAGTGTAAAAAAAAAAAACCAAAATAAATTTTCAAAATCTGGTGTTACAGGTCACACAGCACAGAACATTCTCTAATCTTCGGTAATCGAAAGTTGTGTTTTCTGCTTGTCACAGCAGATTTTTTGTGTCGACATATATTCAGTTTCCGACAGTACGGTACATTTCAAGATATACAATTTAAAAGTATAGAATTATAAATAATTAATTAAATTAAAATTAATATAAAAAAGAAATAATTTTAAACAAAATCTTTGGAGCGAATTTTGAGAAAAATTGAAAAAAAAAAAAAAAAAAAAAAAAAAAAAAAAAAAAAAAAAAAAAAAAAAAAAAAAAAAAAAAAAAAAAAAAAAAAAACTGAAAAAGTGCATCAGTAAAGTACTAGTAGTACTCTTTGGTCGATTTTTTCCAAAAGCTTCCTGTCACGTCCCAGGGGGGTGCCTAACTTAAATATAAAATTTCATCTTACTAGCTCAATTCCTTCATGCTATAAATTGAACACCCACAGACATACCATGTTGCGAAAACCACTTTTTTGGACTCAGGGGTACTCAAAACGTGTATTTCCATCAAAAATCTCGACATCGAATTTTTGATATGAAACCAATACTTTCTATATCTTATATATATTGATATTAACATATATCGATGTAAGAGAAAGTAATATAAAATAAAATTTTACAGTTGAAATGAATCTCTTGTTAATATTATATATTACAATTTTTAAAGGTAGGTCCATATAATGAAAATATTCGATATGCATTGAATAGAAAGGTGCTGTCTATGAATTAAATTGGATGGTTAAACTTGTCTGAACAAGTTTTGACTAGGCATACTGTCCGTATAGGGGGCCTAAAGCATATACCATAAATATATAAAGGAATACTATATAAGCCTCATAAGCATGTTACAAACATAATTGCAAAAATAATTTGATCAAAAGAAGAAATTTATTTTGGCGAGTAAATAGTAAAATTAGTTTAGAAGAGAGGGAATAAATTCTGGAAGAGAAATATATGAGAGAGCGAGAGAGAGAGTAGACTGCTAGCAAGAGAGAGGAGAATTTGCGAGAAAGAATGATTTAAAATAAAGAGGGAAAGAATGCTTCATTTCAGTAAAT
>JAKCPI010021912.1:0-13448 GCA_023213315.1 Euborellia annulipes | reverse complement strand
CAGTAAAAATAGCAGCCGAGATTGAAACTAATAAATTGCCACTCAAATCCAATTCTTCTAGATGTTTCAAATCCTATGCAAATAAATAACATAATCATTTATTAAAATTTTTTATTTATAAGAATATATATTTTCTTTTGTAAAAAAAAAATTTTAATTATATCCAGCTTTGATTATATATTTTAGCTTGGCCGAAACAATTTAATGTGTTTTTCGGCATCGAAGGCCATTTAGACCCCGTCTCTATTTTTGTCGCCTGAGACTGGCTGCAAACCAATGACCCTTAGCATAAGAGGCAGAAACTCTACCACTGAGCTATGCTCCAAGGGCTTGGCCGAAACTTTGTTTGGAGATTTAAAAGTTGAATTATTTGTCTTAAGAAAATATAATTCGTTTTCATTATAATTTAAATTATAATAATTATTTTTTATTTTACAAAAATAAAATTAATTTATTCTAATATTCTTCTTCAATTTTTTTTTTTTTTTTTTTTTTTTTTAATTTTAAGACTTTCGGCATCGGATGTCATTTTGACTCCGTCTCTATTGGTTAGTACCCGATGTTTTTTATCGTCGCATAATACGGGATACGAACACCTGACCCTCTTTCACAATCAAATTTAAATATTATTTTTATTTGTTAGATATAAACAAATTAACGACTGTTAGTGACTTATTAAATATTTTAATGTCTTAAAAAATGACTTCACCACTCAGAAGTTCACATCTAGTGGGAATATATGGATGGAAACCATTAGATTCCCAACCTAAGAGTGGCATTCCTTCTACCACCTTTCCTCTCTACTATTATTCAACGAGCGAGCTGATTTTCTTATTGAGATTTTTTTTTACTTAAAGACTTTTTTAGGCTTTTACAACACTTTTTATTTAAATTGATTGGTAGCCAATTCATTTTAAAGAATTTTTTGTCTCATGGGACGGGTGCTAACCCGCGACCCAATGAGAATGGAGATTTTTCAAAAGATATTCCAGAGACCATTCAGATATTAACCCTGGGACGATCCCGCGACCCTTAGTATATTTTTGAGATTAATTTTTTTTTTAAACACTCACACTTTTTTCTCATTCACACTCACACTCACACACATTCACACAATCTTTTCGGCAACTTAGGCCATATAAGACTTTAAACGATACTCGTATTTATAACATTTGGGGTCCAGGCATTCTTATTTAAGCCATTTGGTATCCAAATGGCTTAAATAAAATCCTCGGATTACCTGAGATCCGAATCCTCGACCCTTGGCATACAAGGCAGGCGCGCTTAACTACACCAAGCCCGAAGGCAAAGAGAAAATTCATTATTATTATTATTCGATGTGACTAGCATTGTTAAGTCTCAAGTTATCTTCGATCTGTAATTTGGCTATTTTTTAAATTATTTAATAATTATCTCACATCATAATAAGCATTTGGAAGAAAAATGCTTTGTTGTTGGGATTAAATCCCTTAGTTCGACATTTTGAGACTATATTCGCTTATAATCGAAATTATCAATAATCTACATTTCAAAAATCACTTAAAAAAAATTTATAACATGAAGCTACATCAATAACAACGTTAAATAATTTTTTATTCGCTACTCATTCTAACTACCTACAGTTGAATTTGTTAATCAAGATTTATTTTATTTGACCAAATATTTAATTAATAATTAGTATCTGAATGGTCTCTGAAAAATTTCCAATCTCATTTTCAACCGGATGAAATGAATTTGGTTATTCAAGTGTCACGACAACGGATCAATTAGGTAATCGATGATTTTACGTTATCTTGTTGAAAAGCATGACGCAGTTTTATTTACTAGAATTTTACTTATACTTCAGCCATTAATAAATAATATTTCTAGAGAACGTACTAACAATAAGATTGATCTTTTGTATATACGTATACTAGATAAAAATAGAGAAAACCTAATGAAAAAGTTATTTCAATATCAAATCCTCTTAATCTAGTCGAGAGATGTTTATTTAATGAGTCAAATAAGTTAATTTGCTCAATTTCGATATGGGTAGCTCGATTTTTCTTTTATCTTGAAAAAATTAAATTTTCTAAAAGTATTTTTTTTTTATATACTGTAGGCCTATTCAATCAAAACAAGTTCTCGAATTGAATCCTTCATTTGTTAGAAATATATAGGCCTACTAGCTGTGCAGCCTTTCTTCGGGCCCACTTGTCAGAGAATTTAATCCATGGATGGGGTTCAATTTTTTCTAAATTTTTTGTTAGATCATGAAGCGAGAACTCTACCTAAAGGTTCATTTATTACTAATTAACTTGAGTGCCATTTTCAATCAACTAAATTCTAATAAATTTGATCAAATATATATTTTTTACCACAAAATCGCATGTTAATGTATAGAGAGAGAAAGTACTCCAAATTGGTTGTCAACATGGGCGTAACTAGAGAATTCGACTGGGGAGCATAGGACCAGCCATCCTAGCTGAGGGGGGGGGCATGGGACCAGGAGGGCCTGGAAAGCCCCATATTTTCTCAATTTTTCTTGGGGCAGGGAGCTTTCTGGGGGGGGAGGGGAGCCGGGCCCCCTAGTTACGCCCATGGTTGTCAAGATCTTTATGTCTAAAGATTTATTCCAATGACACAATAATCAGTTTTTTTCTCGTGATAGTTTGAAATAAAAATAGCCGAAACAAAAATAAATTGATCCTTAGGACTGTAGTTTATATACCACTTCAAGGTGTGGATAGATTAGTTCGTTTTTACTTGATGAAACATAGACAACCCAAATGACCAAATCGCTAAAAAAATTTATGTTAATCGCTTTAGCCCTTGAAATCACAATAACAATTAATCCACTATTGAACTAGAGTATATGAACTGAAAAAGGAGGGTGGTAGCTTACATACCTGAAATGATCCTGGTGGTAATTCTCTGATAACATTCCGAACAAGGCTTAATACTTTTAATGGAGCTACTGATGCCAATGGTGAAAAAATCTCCGAAGAAAGTGCAGTTATGCGATTATAGCCTAGATCTAGATAACTTAAATGGGAAAGTCTAGCTAGGGCACTGCTGGGTATCAAAAGAACATTATTATCAGTCAGAATAAGTGTTTCCAATGCATCCAAGCCATTAAGCCAACTATCATCAATCGTTCTTAAAGAGTTCACACCGAGGTTAAGGTGGCGAAGTCGAGATAATCCATTGAAAGTGCCTGAGGCGATATGTGCAAGACGATTTCGAGATAAATCGAGAACTTCTAAATGTGGAGTTGAAGATAGTTCATTTCCATCTAATGCCTTAAAAACAAAAATTAAAAAAAAAAAAAATTTTAATCTAATGTGTACTTCAAATTATATAGTATTTTTTTTTTTTTTTTTATTATTGTGAATTTACTAAAATTTTTGAAAGAAAAATGAGATTTTGTCAAGTGCTCGCTAAAATTTTTTTTGTGATTTTGTGCTGTCAAAATTTACAAGATTGAAATTAAAAGAGATACTTACAATAATTAAATTAGATGAAAGATTTAAATTTTTTAGATGATTAAATGATTTCAATGCCAATGCTGGATATTCGTTAATAAAATTTTCGGCTAAAATCAAAGTTTGAACATTTTCTGCGCCATGAAATGCATCACTGTTGAATCTTGAAAGGAGATTTCGAGTTAAGTCTAAATTTCGTAATGTATTGAGGCCAGCAAAAGAGCCTCCCTCCACTGTCCGAAGACTATTCCAACTAAGATCAAGATGCTGCAACGAAGTCAATCGAGAGAAGCTGTCAGGAGTCATTTTTTCTGTGGAAAACAAAAAACAATTTATTTATATTTACATCAAAGGAATATTTGAAGAATTTGAATGTTTTCCATCGCCAGATAAAGAAATCAATAAATTTGAAAAAAATATTTTCTGGCATTGAATTCTGCTAGATTATGAATGGAAAAATAGTAATCCTAAATAAATAATGGAGAAAAAGCTTTTAAAGCCCCTAATCTCTTCAGAACTAGAAAATCGATTTTTTTTTAAATTATGTTCTGTTTTGCATTACAATTCTTTCAAAATAAAAAAAAAAAAAAAAAATTAACAAGAAAATTACCAATGTGATTTTTGGCGAGAGATAAAATAAGAAGATTCCTTGGTCCATGTAAAGAAGCAGCTGGCACACTTGTCAACGCATTTCTATCAAGACGTAATACCTGAAACAAAAATGATAATATTCATTTGTGATGTGTTTAATATTAATTGAAAAACTTGCAGGCCAATATTGTTAAACTATGTATTTTTCTAGTCAGTAAAATCGGTTTAGGAAACACCAAAAAATAAATTTATCTAATTAATTAAAATCAAAAACATAACAAACTAAATTACTAATTTTTTTTTTTAATTTTAATTTTGCCCGTTTAAACTAAATTAAAATTAAACTAAAAATGTCATTACTAAATTTATTATATATAAATCACTAGCCACCGACTTTCGTTTTATGTGCCTGTTTACCACTCTCTCTCTCTGCTGATTGGCCAGAGACAGAGAAAGTAGAGACAGTGAGGGAAATTTAAAACTTTAAGTCAGAAAGGGAAATTTAAAATTTTCAAACAGTATGCAAGAATAGATTTGATACGAGCAAGGGGGTCTAGGGGGAGCAGCCCCCCTTCGGCGGGCTTTTCAACTTGTATTACTAATGAACAATGAAGAAAAATAAAGCAGTCAAAAACAATAAAAAGAATTCTACTTTTTCCGCTTTATTTAATTAAAATGTTTCCGCCGATTCTTTCGGCCTTCATCAGGACATATGCTGTGTATGTCCTGATGAAGACCGGAAAAATGGGCTGAAAAGTTGAAATTTGTATTAAATAAAGTGGAAAAAGAAGAATATTTTTTTTTCTTATTTCTCCTCATTATTAATTATACATTCAGCCACTACTCCTTGAAATTAATTATTATTCAAAATTAGAGTAGAATTTTTCATCTTTCTGGATTTTGGTATTTTCTTTCACCAAAGAATTGTGAATCTAGCCTATTTATTTAAACTCTGACTAAAGAAGGATTATGTGTTGATAAAAGGATAGTCAAAAATAATTAGAACATTTGAATAAACTGAGTAGATTCCGATGAAACATTTAAAACGGTTTATACGGACTCGACCAAATTATTTTATCTAGAAAATTTTTATTTTATTTTTCTTGATTATCCTTGCTCAGGGGCCCACAACTTGTGGGTACGTGGATGGCGACCACGAGCTACCCGAGCTGGGACTGGCAGTCCTGTTCTTTACATGTCTGTCCCTTCCTTCTATATTTCCAACAGGCGAGAGACCGTGTGACGGGCCGGCCAGTTCTATTTCTTCCGGTCGCAAAAACAAACCATTCCCGCACTGCGAGAATAAGGCTAGGAAAGAAGAAGAAGAGAAGATTTTTCTTGATTATCCGGACGATTTGAATTAGAATTTCTCCAGAACATTATTTTTGTGTTGTCTTGGTTAAAAAAAAATCACTGAATTTCATAGGCCTAATATATACAGTATATATTAATCCCTATAAATAAAATGAATACCCTAAAATGAAAATTTTTCAAAATAAATATAAAAATTAAGAATAAAAAAAAAAATAGTAAAGGTAGATTGCGAGAGAGAGAGAGAGGAACAGACAGGTATTGATTTATGATAGGACTTGAGTGGCAAAAGGTTATTCCTAAATGAAGGTTATTCTTATCTTGTGTTAATCATGTTATTGATTTATTTGTTTATGAGATTTTTATATAGCTATGTTTTGGGAGAACTTGTTCTATTATGTTTACTTAAAAACTCTTCTCAAGAGAATTTATTATTGGATTGTGATTTTTTCCACCTTTTACCTTTTTGTAATATTAAATTAAAATCATTCGTTGTAAATATATAAATATTCCCTGGACAAATGATATAATATTAGATTAATATTGAGTTTGGGAGGGGACTCTACTAATTGGTAAAGGAAAAACTAACAAGGAGAGTACACGGTTGACTCGTCACCGATTTTGATCTCCTTTTATTTGGTGAATCTATAGTGAAAAATATTTGTATTCTGATCGATCTTTTCGTCCAATGCGCCCTGTAACAATTTTTTTTTCTCATCTGAAATTTTAAAATCTGAAAAGGATTGTTATAAGGCTCAAAGAAAAGCATATCAACAACAACAACTGATAGCGTAACGGGTAGAGGAGAGGATTAGTAATCCAGGGATCCCAAGTTCAAAACTTGGGTTGTCATTTTTTTTTTTTGTTTTGTATTATTTATTATATAAAAAATAAATATCATTTTATATTATAAAAATATTTTATTTATAATTGCGACATATTTATTACATATTTTTACAAAAAACAATGAATAATAAATCAATTTATATTGTATATATGTCCGAAAAAATATTACCTTTTATTTAGAGACGCAAAGTTTTTGCCACCAGCGAAACCAAAATTTTCTTCATGTGCCGTTTTCGGAACATTTCCTCTTTTGTGGAGCCAACATTTTCGCGCTATGGGGTTGAGCAAACATTTCGGGGGGGGGGGGGGCGAGACCCATTATTGGCTCTATATTCCTATATATGTACGGTATATGCCCTCGGCTTCTCGACCTCCCCCTTATATACGCCCCTGAATTATTCATTTATATATCTAATTGATTGTATAATATTCATTGTTTTCTGTATAAATATGTAATAAATATGTCGCAAATATAAATAAAATATTTTTATAATATAATATAATATTTATTTTTTATATAATAAATAATACAAAAAAAAAAAAAAAAAAAAATGACAACCCAAGTTTTGAACTTGGGATCCCTGGATTACTAATCCTCTCCTCTACCCGTTACGCTATCAGTTGTTGTTGTTGATATGCTTTTCTTTGAGCCTTATAACAATCCTTTTCAGATTTTAAAATTTCAGATGAGAAAAAAAATTGTTACAGGGCGCATTGGACGAAAAGTTCGATCAGAATACAAATATTTTTCAGTATAGATTCACCAAATAAAAGGAGATCAAAATCGGTGACGAGTCAACCGTGTACTCTCCTTGTAAGTGAATTATTAAAATATCAATTAGAAAATTCAAAAAATAAACTTCGTTTATTGGTCTTAAATTAATGGCACGATTGGATGGCAACCAGTAGTTACCCGAGCATTTATTCTATTTAGGGCTGCGCAAAATAATCGATTATACACCTTAGAAAATAATTGATTATAAAAAAATAGCCGATTAATCGATTACTTCGATTATTTTTGGGGAGATGCGTTTGAAAAGATCGGATGAGACTCGTATCTATAAAAAAAAGGCCAAAAGATCGATTCGAAAGGGAAAAAATTTTCCGCAGGGCGGCAAATATTTCCCTTCCCTCAAAAAAAAGGTAAAATGATTTTCACGAGAGGGAAAAATATTTTGCTAGAGGAAAAAAGTATAATCGATTATTTTTCCCATAATAGATTATTTTTTCGTCTGTTTTCATAATCGATAATCGATTATTTTTTCCATAATCGAACACACCTAATTCTATTCCTGCTATCCCACTTTTGCTTTCCCCTTTCATTTTTCTCTCAAATGTTTGCCGAACTTGAATTATAATTAGAATTGCAAATAAATACCGATGTAAATAATTTTCCAATTTTCCTTACCTATAATATTCGTTGTAAATTGGAAAAAATCAATTGTAAGGAAGGATTTTATCATTTTAAGTTAATAAAAAAAAATAAGAAATTACCTGAAGATTATCACAGCCATGAAGTAGGCCTTCTTCCAATCCTGCAATCATATTTCCACTCAAGTCAAGTTTTTCTAATCGAATCAATCCATGAAATTCTGTCGTTGCAAATATAGGATTCAAGTTGTCTCCTAAAAGATTGTCTGCCAAATCAAGTTCTTCCAATGTGTCACGTAGACCTACAAACAACCTAAAACAAAAATTACAAATTTTTCAAATTATTAAGTTTTTTTTTTTGAAGATATGGGTCTTATAAATATGCTCCTACTTTTTAAATTCTTTCTCGGCCATTTATATACCGTCCTTTATAATTCAAATTAATTTTTGTAGCTTTACAAAGGTTCGCTTACCGTCACGAGCAAGAAACATTTATTTCATTTGAATTTGATACCAATCTATTGAAATATTTTGCAACGGAATGAAAAATTGTAAAAAAAGTCTACTAGGCCTATTACTTTTTTGATTGCTGGAAGTTAGGCAACCTGAATAACTAATTCACTAATGGATTTTTTAATAACTCCAGAAATTCTTAAAACATGCTCATTTATTAATTTTTAGGGATACTCTACAATACTCAGGAGCAAATAATCAAAAAATTAATTAGGGGATTGGTCCTTTGGAGTTACTGACTTTTAACAAACTAAAATCATAAAATAATAAATTATGCAGCTCATGATAGAGTCCATATGTCTTTAGAAGAATACTTAAAAAACAATTTTTAATCATCACTTTAAATATATTTCAATTGCAAACTTTAAAAAATAATTAAAACGTATATTTCTATTGAGAATCCTTCATCTTTATTCTTTATTCTGATGTGCGTTTACTCACACCAAATTTTTTTTTAGTTATTTTGTTAGCATAGACACCAGGGGCGTATATAGGGGGGGGAGCCGAGGGGGCCCGGGCCCCACCCGAAATTTCCCAAACACATATACATATATAGGGATATACAGACATCAGTGCAACAAATTTTTCCGCAGGATGGAAATCTTCGATTTTTTGTAGAAAAAAAAATTATAGTTTCTTAAAAAAAAAAAATTTCCGCAGAAAAATTTTCAGTTTGGGCCCCCCCCCCCCGAAAAAAAATTTCTATATACGCCCCTGATAGACACATACCTAGTACATTTAAAATATTACTTTCAATATGTATTATAGTTTTCAAAATAAATTACGGTAAAGTTATTTGCGATGGTGTAATAATTAACATAGCTTTAGTAAATACATTTAAAATACGATTATTTACTAAATTATTAATAAAAAATATATAGATACCTCTAGATAAAATATTAGTGACTAATTAAATCAAAAAGAAAAAACTACATATTTTTTTCTATTCAATTTTCAAATAAGTATAAAAAATAATTTAATATGAAAAAAAAGATGTATCTTAATTTGTTTTTTTATTAATTTATTTTAATTATAATGGCGCTCCGTTTAATCCGGAACGTTGCAGCAAAGATGCTAGTGGGTCATTTTTCAATAATTGCTTCAGAGCCAACCCCGGGAAAGGCTATGGGAGTGGGGTGGAGGGGGGAGGGGGAGTTTTTATTAATACGTCATCACCCCTCCTCTAAAAGCTTAGACTCGAATTCCAGCTGAAATTCGGTTTCATCTATTATGATTGGTCAAAATCCTGGCCTAGCTGTCGCCCCTGGAGCCCTATTCCCTTAATAAAGAAATGCACGGCGACCTCTGCTTTCAGTAGCCCGAGTGGGTTCAAGTGTTTACTTTGGGTCTGTGTTGTTTTTCCGTGTACAGTAATCCAACATGGCGGAGGCCTGTAGGCACGATGCTGATTGCTTAGCTTTGCTCCTTAGTTTTAAAGGTATTTTACAGTTTATTTTTAAATCAATGATTAAATTTAAATAAAATAAGATAAATAAGCAAACTGAAATATATTTATAATTAATATTTTACATTTATATGTAAAAATATTATCTAACATTCGATTGATCAGTCAAGCTAAGGAATTCATTTTTGCTCTACGCTTGAGATTTTTTTTATCATATAATTCATTTACTGAAAAAAGGTAATGAGGGTGAAATAAGCAATGATGTTGAAACAGTCGGTATTGAGAGGGAAGAAATTTCGGAGGCCTTAGGCAGGATGAAGCGAGGGAAAGCTGTCGGTCCAGATAATCTACCAGTTGAAGCATGGAAGGCGCTAGGGAAAGAAGGGGTGGATATATTGTGGGATTTGCTATGTAAGGTGCACGACGAGGAAAGGATTCCAGAAGCATGGAGAGAGAGCGTAGTGGTGCCCATTTATAAAGGTAAAGGAGACATCCAGGAATGTAGAAACTATAGAGGAATAAAGCTGGTGTCCCATACAATGAAAATATGGGAACGCATTATAGACAGCAGGATAAGAAAAGGAACAATTATATCGGACAAACAGTTTGGTTTTATGCCAGGGAGAGGAACGATGGACCCACTATTCGCTCTGAGACAATTATTGGAAAGGTATGGGGAGAAGAAGAAGGATCTACACTTAATCTTCATAGATCTTGAAAAGGCCTATGATACAATTCCAAGGGAAGAGTTGTGGAGATGCATGGCGGCGAGAGGTGTCCCAGAGAAGTATGTAAGAGTGGTGAAGGATATGTATCATGGTGCACATACCAGAGTCAGATCCAGTGTTGGAGTCTCGGATAGTTTCCCTGTGACAGTAGGCCTACACCAGGGATCGGCATTGAGCCCGTACCTTTTTAATATTGTTTTGGATGTGCTAACGGAGAGAATGAATGGCGTGGGTTTTTGGTCGGGAATGTTTGCTGACGACATTGTCATAGTGGAGGAGAGCAGAGAGGGAGTGGAGAGAGCGCTGGAGTGTTGGAGACAGGCAATAGAGGATGGAGGACTCAGGATCAGCAGAAAGAAGACGGAGTACTTGTGGTTTGGTGGAGAAAGCAAGGATGGAGAGGTATATTTACAGGGGGAAAAGCTGCAAAGAGTCAGGGATTTTAAATATCTTGGCTCTTTTGTGTCTTCTGAGGGGGACTTGATAAAGAGCTAGACCACAGGATCCAAGTTGGTTGGATGAATTGGAGAAGGGTTTCTGGAGTCCTATGTGATAGAAAGGTAAATGCTAAGGCTAAGGGGAAAATTTTTAAAACGGTAGTGCGACCCGCAATGATCTATGGCAGTGAGACCTGGCCGATAAAGAAAGCACAGGAAAGAAAGTTGGATGTGGCGGAAATGAGAATGGTGAGATGGGCATTGGGAAAAACAAGAAGGGATAGAGTGAGAAATGTGAAGATCCGAGGAATGGCAGGGGTGGTGGAGGTATCCAAAAAGATCCAGGAAAGTAGGCTGAGATGGTTTGGTCATGTGATGAGAAGAGAAGAGGAATATGTGGGGAAGAGAATGTTAAATTTGAATGTGGAAGGAAAGAGACCAAGGGGTAGGCCCAAAAGAAGATGGATGGACTGTGTGACTGAGGACTGCAGGCAGAAGGGATTGGAGTTTGAGGATGCGCAGGATAGGACATTGTGGAGAGGGAAAATAAAAATGAGCGACCCCTAGAAAAAAAAAAAAATAGGGATAAGCCACAGCGAAAGAAGAAGAAGAATTCATTTACTGAAATGAAGCATTCTTTCCCTCTTTATTTTAAATCATTCTTTCTCGCAAATTCTCCTCTCTCTTGCTAGCAGTCTACTCTCTCTCTTTCGCTCTCTCATATATTTCTCTTCCAGAATTTATTCCCTCTCTTCCAAACTAATTTTACTATTTACTCGCCAAAATAAATTTCTTCTTTTGTTCAAATTATTTTTGCAATTATGTATGCAACATGCTTATAGGCTTATATAGTATTTCTTTCTATAAGCTTATTATATGCTTTAGGCCTATATAGTATGCCTAGTCAAAACTTGTTCAGACAAGTTGAGCCATCCAATTCAATTCATAGACAACACCTTTCTATTCAATGCATATCCGAATATTTTCATTATATAGACCTACCTTTAAAAATTGTAATATATAATATTAACAAGAGATTCATTTCAACTGTAAAATTTTATTTTATATTACTTTCTCTTACATCGATATATGTTAATATCAATATATATAGGCTAGAAAGTATTGGTTTCATGTCAAAAATTCGATGTCGAGATTTTGATGGAAATACACGTTTTGAGTACCCCTGAGTCCAAAAAAGTGGTTTTCGCAACATGGTCTGTCTGTGGGTGTTCAATTTATAGCATGAAGGAATAGTAAGATGAAATTTTATATTTAAGTTAGGCACCCCCCTGGGACGTGACAGGAACCTTTTGAAAAAAATCGACCAAAGAGTACTACTAGTACTTTACTGATGCAGTTTTTCAGTTTTTTTTTTTTTTTTTTTTTTTTTTTCAATTTTCTCAAAATTCGCTCCAAAGATTTTGTTTAAAATTATTTCTTTTTTATATTAATTTTAATTTAATTAATTATTTATAATTCTATACTTTTATGTATAAATTTAAATTGTATATCTTGAAATGTACCGTACTGTCGGAAACTGAATATATGTCGACACAAAAAATCTGCTGTGACGAGCAGAAAACACAACTTTCGATTACCGAAGGTTAGAGAATGTTGTGTGCTGTGTGACCTGTAACATTTATTTTGGTTTTTTTTTTACACTCACTTTTTTTTTCATTCACACACACACACACACAATTCACACAGTCTTTTCGGCAACTTAGGCCATTTAAGACTTTGACGATAACCGTTAATTATTAAATACATTTAGTGAGTTAATTATTAATATATCTATGGGGTTCTAGGCATTTATATTTAAATTTTTATTGTCGAAAATTATTTTTATTATTAATTTTCTATTTAATAGTCCAAGATATGATGACGCAATAAGAGAAAGAGTCTTTATATCTATTTCTTTCTATACTCTGTGATTTTCTCTCAGTGCTCGAGTTGCCTCCTCTTCCTAATGACAGTTAAATTCTATTTATTTTTTAGTGAGTTTATTTTTAAAGTGTATGTGTGTGTTATTTACTATTTCTGCAATGAATTTTATAAAAAGTGAGTTTATTTATTTATATGATTAGCCTATAATAAAAAAATCCATTTTAATATTAATTTATCTTGGTGACAAATATTCACATGCCAAGCAAAATTTATTATTAGCATTCAAAAGGTAATTAGATCATTTCATTTTATTATTTTTATTCCTCTTGATAAAAATAATTTAAAAAAAAAAGTAAAAAACAAATCAAATAAAACATTTTAAAGAAATTATTTAGAGGTTACATTCGTTCATCTATTATTATATAAAAATACATTCAAAGAATTCCCAAAATTTACTCATCTAAACATAATCTGCATACTTTTAACCTACTATTTAAGGTAATTTAATTATTTATTCATTTTCCTATACAGTATTATGAAACCCAAGTTTTATGTCAAATCGGAGTGGGTTGAATAGGCAAATTAGATCAAATTTTCTCTTTCCATCTCAATGTTGAATATTTTCAAACAATATTATAACATTTATTTTGTCCGTAAGCTTTTTCTCTCCTTCATTTACTTATAATTACTGTTAGCAGATGCATTCTACATGCTTCATTAAAATTCTCTTTGGAAATCTAATAACATACCGGTACATAAGTGATTGACTTTATTGTCTTGATAAGGAAATTTTTTTTAATTGATGTATGATTCATATTAAATAAAGTATTAATATCAACTAGTTTATTTTCAATAACTATAATTACACCAATAAAAAATTTTTTTAAGGAAAGATCCT
>JAKCPI010021911.1:0-10505 GCA_023213315.1 Euborellia annulipes | reverse complement strand
ATATATCAT
Organism: Euborellia annulipes; assembly: GCA_023213315.1. Classification (NCBI taxonomy): domain Eukaryota; kingdom Metazoa; phylum Arthropoda; class Insecta; order Dermaptera; family Anisolabididae; genus Euborellia; species Euborellia annulipes. The sequence continues at coordinate 10,496 of JAKCPI010021911.1, read as the reverse complement.
AAAATAATTGTGTCTTGATTAATTCTTAAACAAGTCATGAAGTTTTATTAAATTGTGAAAAAATGATTTAAGCTTCAAGCGTATTAGAATATAAATAATTGATTATATAATAATATCATAAATATCATATGTTAATTAGAATAAGAAATGTATTTAAAATAGAGCTGATAATTATTTTAATTTGAAAAAATAAAATTTTGACTGTTATGAAAATATAATGAAAAGCAGAAATTTTGGCCGAGTTGAAGAAAACAGCGAATGAATTAAATAAAACAAGCAAAAAATAAAAAATTCCCTCTAAGTTATCTTTTGATGTCACTGGACTTGACATCAGTCCTGAAACAGCTGAGGACGCTATATTTATATATATATTATTCAGTTAAAATCAATAATTTAAGTAGAGAAAAAAAAATTGGTTTTACTCTAATTGAATATAAATTAATATATATAAAGGTAAAAAAATTAATGAAATGTTTTAATTTGAACTGAGTCGATTAATATCTATTTAAATAATTGATTAATTTAGAAAGTAGAGAAAAAATTTATGAAATTTTTAAAAAATTATCACAGATCCCAATATCACTAAATAAAAAAATTCACTTGCCAAAGTGACTTAACTCGAGAAATTTTATTTTCAAATATATATATATATATTTTATTTTCACATACAGTATATTCTTTACTAATTGGAAAATCGCTGTCCCAGGCAAATTTTATATAAATACTTATTAATAATTTTTTCACTATTCTTAAAATTTAGAATTTCAAAAATAATTGAAAACGATTTCTAGGTGATTAAAAAGAGACATAATATTTAAGAAAAAAATTGACTGACAGACACTGACAGACTTCTATCACGAGTTTCTTGTAATATTCCTATTACACCAATAAATAGATTTATATAATAAAACAAATAAATTAAATAGTTAAATTAATGATCGACCTTAAAAGTATAAATAGAAGAGATGAAAGTCATAATAAAATCAAAATTTCTCTGTTCTTGATTCATTATACTTTCTATTTCATACTTAATTCATTCAATGCTCTCTGGGGAAAGATAATTCCTTAATTAAAATGAGCAGCTGTCGGCCAGGAATCATCTAAAATCAAATATTAAAACAGCTTTTAAGGAATTCTCGTTTAGGCATTTGAATATATGAGAAAAAAAAACTCGAGAAAGTTCCCTATCAGAGAAAAGAATTGTCAATCGAACCAGAAATATTTAAAAAAAAATATATATAGAGAGTAAGATATGATCATCCAAATAAATAATTTGATTAAATAAACAATTTTGTCAGAGTTGAGGAATTTCTGAACTCTGACAAAATTAGTTAATGGGCTTATCAAATGAATCCTCTAATAAATATTAATAATTTGCATTCTAAAATAATTGAAAATGATTTCTCGGTGATTAAAAAGAGAAATAATATTTAAAAAATGAGAAAAAATTGACTGACAGACACTGACAGAGGTTAACTTAAGTTCTAACACGAGTTTCGAATATTCCTATTACTCAAATAAATAGATTTATATAATCAAACAAATAAAATAAATATTTAAATGAATTACTGACCTTAAAAGTGTAAATAGAAGAGTTGAAATATAATAAAATCAAAATTGTCAAAAGCACGTTGCCGATAACATATTGAGAAAAAAGCAGGTCGGAGGCGAGATAAAGAGACGAGGCATTCAATGATGAAAAGTATCTTGGATTAGTCGAGTAGTTTCTGCATTTAACAAAAACAATTATTTAATAAATATTAATAAATAATATAATTATATGAATAAAATTTAAAAAAAAAAAATTTAATCTATTTATTTTAATTTGTATTTTTAGTTATTTAATATGTAAAAAATATAACAGAAATAAAACTCCAAAGAGAGTGAAAGGAGATGGATTCATAAGTTTTGAATATAAGCACGCACACTCACACCTGACTCACACACACAAAACTAATCACATGTCAAACTGACACATTGAATGATAAACCAGTGATTAGATAAAAAATATCATCCGAGACATCAAAACAGGAAAATTAAGTCAATGTCATACTTTGATATTATTATAACATAGTTATAGTTACGCATTTAACTAAAATCACAGTCATCATCTATCTTTTTTCTGTTATGTTCTTATAATAAGACCTCTTGTCTACAGGTAATTAATTTTTCATTTAATGTTAATCTTAAAAATTATTTTTCATTTATTATTTATTAAAAGAATTTGATCATTTCTTTGTTCTCGCTAAATGATTTTTTAAAACTCACAGAATGAATTGATGATAATAAAATATTTATAGGATAATCAATACAAGAGGAAGAGATTGGACTGGGCAAATTGCACAAAAAACTAAAGACAGGACAAATAATTGTAAAAAAATCAGTAGCGTAGCCAGGATTTCTGCTTGGGGGGGGCAAAAAGTTTTAAGGGCCTCCCCCTTTCCCTAAATGAAATATTTTTTTAATAATATAATAATTATAAATAAAAAACAAATAAAAAATTTTTTTTTCTTGAAATAAAAAATTATTTTAATACAAAATTCATAAATATTAGAGATTTTTTCAATTATTTATAAGTTTTTTGTTGATTTTAGAATTTATGAGAGTTACCAAAATAATTATTTAAAAAATCATTAGGGAAACAATAGGGCTTTTTTTTGTTTTGGAGAAGCTTTTGGGCCCGCCCCGCCCCCCCCGGGGACTCCACCGATTGTAATCGCAGATGATGCGAATGAATTGGAAACAAAGAGCAGAATAACTTTAATATATATATTATCCAAATAACGTTAACGCCTGGTTAACGCTTAAAGCCAACACTGCATTTTTTTAAATAATTAAAGTATTCTGCCTCTTTGTTTCCAATTCATTCGCATCATCCGCGATTACAATCATTTGTCCTGTCTTTAGTTTTTGTGCAATTTGCCTAGTCCAATTTCTCAGTGGTGAGCATTACATTTCTCTCCCTCTTGTATTGATTATCCTATGAATATTTCCTCCATTATCGTCAATTCATTCCGTGAGTTTTAAAAATCATTTAGCGATAACAAAAAGAAATGAGGTTTTTAATTCTTTTAATCTTGGACAAAACGTTTTGCTCAATGCCAACGCACATTGATTAGGCCAAATGTTTTGCCATTGAGCATTTTTGCCTAATCGGTGGTGCGTTGGCATTTTTTGCTCAGTGGCAAAACATTTTGTTCAATGATGTCAAATTGTGTTTTGTCTTTTCGGTGTGCGTTGACCCATAGTAGGATGTCTATTTTAAGTTTTCGGCCTCGAGGACCCTCTGGTAACTTGAGGGGGGAGGACAAACACCTCAAAATTTTAGGACTTTTCAGTTTTTTTTTATTTTATATTGTAAACTAAGCATATTTTGTGCACCATAGTACAATACCAAGTTGTAGAGCATTACATTTGCTAAATTCTCGTTGATAAAACGAATTTGTAGATCCAATATTAACCGAGATACGGCCGAGCAAAGTTAGACAAAGTTTCTCGAAATGTAAAACAATTAAAAAATTCATTCGCCCTTATCCCGGATAATATTAGGTTTACATACTCGATTTATCAACCAAATTTTAGCAAATTTAATCCTCTACAATTTGGCATTCTACTATGGTTAACAAAATATGTTTACTTTACTAGATATAAGCGAAAAACTGAAAAAAGTCCCAAGTTTCTCGAAATATAAAAAAAATAGAAACTTTGATTGGCCGTATCTCGGTTAGTATTGAGTCTACTACACATTCGTTTTATCAACAAAATTTTAGCAAACTTAATGCTCTACAACTTTCTAATGTACTATGGTTCACAAAATATGCTTAATTTATGACATAAGCAGAAAACTGAAAAAAGTTCGAAGATCTTGAGGTACCTATTTATTATTGGCCGACATCCTTATAATAAAATTGATAAATATGAAATTTGTTTTTTTTATTTAGCTGGCTCTGAAATAATACGACTCATATATATATATATATATAAAGCTTAGATATTAAAAAAAAAAAACTCACCAAAGGTCAATTGCAGCAGAAGTTGAGTTGTGAAGAACAAATGGAAATCTGGAAATAAAAAAAGAAATTATTAAATTGAATTCTTTTTTTACGTCGATTTTGAGAAGAGGAGGGGGGGGGGCAGGGGGCATCCCCCCAAGGGTTCTGATCCTTTTTTAAATTTTATATTGTTCTAAATAATATATTTTAAAATATATCTATAAACTGTAACGAATTAATTAAATAAAATATCTTTTGGCCTAATTTTAGATATCTTTAAAGAAAAAAGTTTATCCCCTCCTCAAGAAAAAGTTGAAATGACGCCATTGTTTAGTATGCGCGTCATCGTGAGTTTTTTTTCAAGCCTTCATCCCAGATATTGGGTTCCAATATTTTCAGGGTTGTTTGATTTAAAGCAAATGATTAAAAAATAAATCTGTTTTTTTTTCAAAGGGGGAAGTTCAAGACTTGCATATCTCTTCTTTACTCCTCCCCCATTGGTCTAAATTACAAAAATTATAACTGCACATCTACTCTTTGAATTGTATTATTTTATACCCCACATATGATGGGGAAGTGGAATTCTTCCCCCTATAAGTCTCATTATTTTATTATTTATAATTTTAAATAAATTATTTATTTTATTTCCATCTTTTTTATATAGATAATAAATTATCATTGTTTTTGTTTTATTGATCAATTGTTTTAATCTTTTATTATTGAGCAATGAATTTACGTCACGATCTGATATTTCTTATTATGTATATCTATTAAAAAACACGAATTTAGAAGATATCTTTGTTCCAGCAAGCAGCCATGCAGCCGCTCTTTTATTTATTATTTATAATACATTTCATCGGATTTGGAATTTGTTTCCATTCATATCAACCCCAGCAGGTGCATCTCTCTCTAGGAGGTGGGTTTATGATTATTAGTTAATCGATTTTCAAAATATCTAAATTTGCCGATATTAAATTGCAGATTCGTTAGATGAATTGGTCGTGACTTGGAGTACGAAAAACGAAACGAACGCCTCGTTTGTCGAATATGGCATTAATGGTTTGATCTTAAAGGCTGATGGAAGTTCAAAACTTTTCAGCAACAGTCCAGCATCTTCTCAATATATTCATACGGTTCGATTGAAAGATTTGACTCCTGGAGAGAAATATGGTACCTCTTTCTACGATAATAATTATAAATATTGTGGCTGTTTTTAAGATTAATTACCATGGACGTAACTACAGAATTTGGCTGGGGGGGGGGCGGCACCCCCCTAGTTACCTCCATGCTAATTACAGTAAGGAAGAGGTTTGCAGCCAATTGAAAAGAGCCTCTTTATTCAGGAGGTTCGACATAGATTTACTATGCCATCATCAGCCTTTCAAGAGTACAGTGAGGAACAATATAACCTAGAAAATTTCCAATAAAGATTTTCATTTTCTTTTATAATGAAATAATCACATGTAGAAAACGCATGGGCAGGGGCGTATTTAAGGGGGGGGGGGGGGCCGAGGGGGCCCGGGCCCCCCCCCGAAATTTCCCAAACACATATACATATATAGGGATATACAAACATCAGCGCAACAAATTTTTCCGCAGGATGGACAACTTATAGATAAAATAGAAAAAATGTTCCTCAAAAAATTTCATGTGAAAAAAAGTAGTTTCTTAAAAAAAAAAAATTTTCCTCAGAAAAATTTTTGAGTTCGGGCCCCCCCCCCCCCCCCGAAAAAAATTTCTATATACGCCCCTGCGCATGGGTGGGACTTAACACTGTACCCCTGTTTAAGACTTATGTACTCCTGAAAGGCTGATGATGGCAGAGAGAATCTATGCCGAAAAGTCCTGAACAAAGAGTTTATTTAATAATAGAAGCTCTTTACATTTGACTGCAAACCTCTTCCTTATTATAATTAATCTTTCCTCTTTCCATTACTTAAATAAGAATGCCTGGACTCCATATATTAAACAAACGAATTTCGTTAAAAGTCTTAAATGGCCTAAGTTGCCGAAAAGACTGTGTGAGTGGGAAAAAAGTGTGAGTGTTTAAAAAAAAAAAAATTTTCAAACGTATTATTTGAATTGAATGCAAATGTTTCGATTAGATTATCACTGTGGCTGTGAACTCGGCTGGTCGCCTCTCTTCTCCTTCAGAGTTCCTAGAGATGACCCTCAATGGTCACCTCAACTTGCTGTTTATGGAGATATGGGCAATGAGAATCCTCAATCTCTGCCAAGACTCCAGGAAGAGACTCAAAGAGGTCTCTACGATGCCATTCTCCACGTGGGGGACTTCGCTTATGACATGTATATGGTAATAAAACCTTTCTTTGTCACTCTCTCTCTTCTCTTAATAAAATAAAAAATAACTTTTTAGGAGGACGGACGCATAGGAGATGAGTTTATGAATCAAATCGAACCGATTGCTGCTTATCTCCCTTATATGACTTGTCCAGGCAATCACGAAGAGAGATAGTAAGTAAGAGAAACTAAGAGAGATCTTCTTTCTTATAATTTGTTCCATTTTCTTTTTTAGTAATTTCAGTAATTACAAAAATCGATTTAATATGCCTGGACAATACGGAGAATTATTTTATAGTTTCAATCTCGGACCAGTGCATTATATTTCGATCTCAACTGAGGTTTATTATTTCTTGAAATACGGCATCAAACAAGTGATTAAACAATTCGAATGGTTAGAGCAAGATCTCAAGGTAAATATCAGTAGGTAAAGTTATTGAACTCTTATCGAAATTTAATATTTTAATGAACTTTGTAATTATAAGTAAAAAGATAAGGAATTAATAGAATTAATTGATTCAGATAAATAAATGCAAGATGTTTTGACTGGGTATCGCAATCGCGTGATGTAACGGCGAAAGTAGAACGTCCGATGCGTCCTGTTAATATAATAATCTCGCATTCATTAAATGAATCGTAATACACATATAAAAACCATCACCTTTTTCAAAACAAATTATTATTTCTCCCCCAAACTTGAATCTCTGCTACGCGCAAATAACGCTTTATATAGTGTAAGTTACTCAATATATCTTATCTTAAAAGATATAATCGAGTACTAAGCTTATGACTGAGTATCGGAGATTTCAGCAAATAAAAAGAAAAAGTTATTAAAACTATAAATAAAGTTTGAGCAACAAATACTACTCTCTATTAGGTTTATTTAAGGTGCGCGTCTCGAAAAACCGTTAGGACACGATTGACTACCGAGTTACTCTAGGCGGCAAGAGATGGCGTTAGTTTTTCCCATAGGAATACAAGGGATTTTATTCCATTTCATTTGAAAGTTTCCAGCTAATTAATTAAGGGTAAAAAATTAATTATTTTTTCACACAATGATTACTAATTTAATTATCTATAAATTATAGAGCGAATTTTTTAAAAATATCTTTTATTTAATGAGATTAATCTAAAAAAAAATTTTATTTTTTTCGAAAATCAAAAAGGGCTAATTTTGGGAGATTCCAGCGGCCACAATTTTGAAGCTATCGACCTCAAATTTTTTTAAAATTAAAGCTATTTAAAATATCTACAACTTATAGAAGCCCTTTTTTTGATTTTCAAAAAAAAAAAAATTTTTTAGATTAATATCTCATTAAATAAACGATATTTAAAAAAAAGGAGCTCTATAAGTTGTAGATAATTAAATTAGTAATCATTTGTGTTAAAAAATAATTAATTTTTTGCCTTTAATTAATTAGCTGGAAACTTTTAAATGAAATGGAATAATTCCCTTGTATTCCTATGTGAAAAACTAACGCCATCTCTTGCCGCCTCGAGTAACTCGGTAGTGAATAGTCTACTAACGGCTTTTCGAGACGCGCACACTAATTAAAAATTTTAAATATCATCATTTGATATATCAGATGAACTTACATTTGATCCTCTTTTCCTGCTGATTTTTGTTATTAATACTTCAGGAAGCCTCATCGCCAGAAAATCGAGCCCAGAGGCCGTGGATCGTTCTTTTTGGACACCGGCCCATGTATTGTTCCAATGACGACCGAGATGACTGCACTCAATTGCAAACTTTGACCAGAGTGGGAGTTCCATTTTTAGGATGGTAAATACATATTAAGTGATTGAATCCCCTCGAGATTGAATAATGGTTGTCTTGCCTTAACTGGCGGTTTCATTTTCTTTCATTTGTTATTTGTTATTAAAATGGTGTTATTGTATTTATCAAATAACCCCTCCCTACGTAACATATAATTTAGATTATATTTTTTTGTATGTTCACAAATTATCAAATTTTTTTTTTTCATTGTATTTAAATACATGCCGTATTTTTATAATTTTCTTCTTTTAGGTTCGGTCTTGAAAATCTTTTGTATGACCATGGAGTGGATCTTCTGATTTGGGCACATGAGCATTCCTATGAAAGAATGTGGCCTCTCTATAATTACAAAGTCTATAATGGAAGTTATGACGAGCCTTACACAAATCCTTGCGCCCCTGTGCATGTCACTACGGGCTCTGCTGTGAGTATAATTGTATAAAATATACAGTATTGGAAACAAGAACCCACGATTTTTCCTTCATTTTAATTTTCCTTGATATTTCCTTTATTTAACCCATGATTTTTCCTTTATTTTAGCCAGTGATGTGGTTCAGTTTCCATGTAAAATCCATGCTAAATTCCCCCTTTTTTTAATACGGTAAATATTTATATTATGCTCAATCATTTGCGCAACCATGATTTGTTCCTGGGAATTATAATTTTTTTTTAAGGAAAATTTGCTCTTGGACTGAAGGGTTATGATTTTTTAAAGCAAAAATTCTTATATAGATGGCATAATCTTTAAAATCTCCTCTCCCCCTTGGCCAGGAGATTCAAGATAAAAGATGTCAATATTGATAATCTCAAAAGCCAAGAGGTTCGGACCTCAGGCAGTCTAATGAATATTTATTTAAATTAACTGGATACCAGTTGATATAAATAAATGTGCCTGATTCACATGTATTTTTTTTAAAATTTTCCCCCCCTAAATCCCCGCCCCCGCTCGTTAAGTTATCCTTTAAAGTCTATATTGCCTCAGATGCCGAAAGAAAAAAACAAAACAAATCATATCCCGGCAGCAACAAATCCTGGTCGCGCCACTGATTGAGCATAAGGGAAAAAAATAAATAAATAAAAAATATTCAAATATATAGTAAGAATGAGCTAGTTTATATTTCAATTTATTGTCAAACCAGGGCTGACGTTTCGGTCGCAAATGGGACCATCTTCACTCTCTGTCCATGGTATAGTGAAAAATAAAAATTTTTGGGCATGAGCATGGTTGAGCAATTTACAATTGTGTATGCCCAATATAACTTGGCGAGGATATATAATTTCAGACATTAGCCTGGCCCTGAAGATGGTCCCCATATACGACTATATAAATCTTTAAAAAGAACATTTTTTAAATAAGCACAATTGTACATTCAAATTTTTTTTTCAATCAGCCGATAGTTGATTTAATTTATAGTTTTTTCGGCACCTGGGGCATTAAGACTTTACTATCAATATATGGTTATATGCATGGCATTCAACGAGCTTCTTCATCTGAGCCAACCAGGCGACAGTTTAAAGAAACAGGGGATTTGGTATTTTGATTGAAGCAAGGGGGGGGGGGTCTAATCCCCAAACCCTCACTCCCCCCCCCCCTTCCATTGACAAGGCACTGGTTGAGAATCCTTTTTCTTCTTTATTTATTCATTTTCTCTTCTGCATTTTTACAAATTTATCTATAATATGCAAAATATTCTATATTTAGGCAATAAATATTGTATCTAATTTTATGTATTTTGCCTAATTAACACCAAATAAAATTTTTCGATGACCGTAGGTCCCTGAAGATGGAATCGATGTGATTCCGAAACGTCGACGATAATTAAATAAAGTTTTTTTTTATCACTTGCTGGCTGCCTACATCTACCTAATCCCAATATTTTTTGAATATTTCCTTACAAGTAATTTATTTAAAAATTCTCATCAACTCATTCCTAAATGTGTAGTAAATTTTTTGTCAGCCATTTTTTCGGCGTGTGTGGTCGTTGGGGTGGGGGGATTCTCTTGGCAAAATATCTCTTATTCCAAACACCTTACTAATAATCTTCTCTTTGATTATAATTTTAGGGCTGTGATGAAAAAGTAGATGGCTTCGTTCCAAACCCTCCAAATTGGTCTGCATTTAGAAGCTCTGATTATGGATACATGAGGCTTAAAGCCTATAATAAAACGCATCTATATTTTGAACAAGTTTCGGACGATAAAGTAAGCATTTTATATTAAACAAAAGTCTACGACTGGCTACTATATTTATTCAAATTTTCAGGAGGGAGCTATTATCGACCATGTATGGATCATTAAGGATCGACATGGACCTTATGCTGAAACCTGTAGACATTCCTAAGAAATATTTATAAGAAAGAAATATCCCACGGACACACAACAAGTATTATTAAAGTTAATTTTTATTTTATACAAGGTGTATATAT
>JAKCPI010021910.1:0-12571 GCA_023213315.1 Euborellia annulipes | reverse complement strand
TATATTTTATTGGTAATATTTACAATAAGACTTTTTGGGAGTTTAGTACTTTACAACTTTTCAAGGAAAATACTCCTCATTTCCCTTTATTAGCCTAAAAGAAAATTGTCGGTAAGCCAATTTAGTCGAGATATGCCAAAACCGCGAAAATTTTTGAAGAAATACGAGCCATTAAGCATTAAAAAATGTATTATTACTTACTTTTTTGGGTTTTTTTCTTTCTCTCCATTAGCAATTTAGATGACAAATGCTGCGCCTGACCTATTGATTGAGTTAACTCTAGATAAATTAATTAAATATGGAAGTAAAAAAAAAGATTAATAATTTTAATGATAATTGTTTATTTTTATAAATATTGAACGATAAAGGAGCTAACTTCATATTGAATTATGACTATTCACTGACTATTTAAAAAAAAAAACCTTACCTTAATAATTCATCCCATCCCATGATTTATAAGTGGAAAAACAACTTTAGAAAAAAAAAAAAAATTAAACAAATATCTATTATAAATAGCATCCGTTTTATTCACATTTGAGGCGTTAATTTTTTTTTTCTTTTTTAATCCCACCTGGTTTTTTTTTTATTATAATAAATAGGAAGAAATTTGTCAAAGGCATAGTTTAATATAAAAAAAAAAAAAAAAAAAAAAAACATGCCGACTAACTAATCTTGTTAGTTTAAAAACGATTGCAAACAAGAAATGGGGAAAAATTTATTTTATTAATTATTCATCCAAGTTATTTTATTTAATTTTTCAAAAGACTCTTTAGTCACCTTAAATGTACAATTAAATGTGAGATTTATATTAGCTAATAAGTTTAGTTTCTCTGAGGAAGTTCATATATCGCAAATGTAGGCCTATTACAAAAAATCTGGTGTGACTGGCGCACAGCACACAACTTTCTCTTACCTTCGGTAATCGAAAGTTGTGTTCTGTGCTTGTCACACCAGATTTTTGTGTCGACATATATTTAGTTCCCGACAGTAAGGAACATTTGAATTCAGATGTAAAATTTATAAGTATGGGAAAATATTTATATTTTGTTACCATGGCAACCATTTCTCCTATCTTCCCTATGAAATACAAGAGTAAAGTGGTCTTCAGAAGATTTCAATCGCAAAATGAGAATATACATTTGAAAGAGCATCTAAAAAGTAATTGATTTTTGAATTTTAAAAAAAATCGTTGGAGCAAATTTTGAGAAAATCGAAAAAAACTGAAAAAGTGCATCAGTAAAGTACTAGTACTCTTTGGCCGATTTTGATTAAAAGCTTATTTTTCCGGTCCCGGGGGGTGTTTAACTTAAATATAAAATTTCAACCTCGTAGCTCAATTCCTTCATCCTTAAAATTGAACACACACACACACACACACCACACACCCACCCACCCACCCACCCACCCACCCACCCACAGACAGACCATGTCGCGAAAACCACTTTTTTGGATTCAGGGGACCTCAAAACGTGAAGATCCATCAAAATCTCGACATCGAATTTTTGACATGAATCCAATACTTTCTCTCTATATATATATTAACATATATACATAGGTAAGAGAAAGTAAAAATGACACTATAATAGATTTGATGAAGTTGGCCCCACGTTGGGCGCCATTTATAATAGATGTGATGAAGTTGGCCCTTGATCGGGTGGATGAAGTTGGTCCTTGATCGGGTGTCGTTTATAATAAATATTATGCAGTTAGCTCCAGGATAGGATGCTATTTATGATGAATTTTCGTTTCCCGTTGCCAAATTGTCGTTGAAGATGGTTGATGGTGGGGGAAGGGTTCACACGCACACACACCAAATGACAACACGAAACTTTTGGGTTAACAATTATTAATTAACACGTAATTGGTTTAATTCTTCTTTAAAATGATACAGTAATAATATGAATAACGATAAAAATGTATAACAGGTAACAAGTTGAAGAAACGTAAAAAAATATTTTAATTAGAGAAAAAAAAACTGGGTCATTAATTAACCAGAAAAAAATATTAATACATAAGGGTTATGTAATAAAAAAAAATATAATAATATTGACAAGGGCTGTCGAATTAATTTTTGCAGGGCGCAAAAATATTGTGAATAACCAATATGACTTTACAAGGCGAGAGTCACAAAGCAATTGAATCGTGCTCGTGTCGTTCGCATGAGGCGACGGAAATTTTATACAAAAGTCGTTAAAAATACGTTAGAAAAATTTTAGAGAAAATAAACGGATTTTCTACTTGAGAAAAATAAATGAATTAGATAAAAAAAAAAAAAATAAAAAATAATATTGAGAAATTAGAATTGGAAATAAAATTAAATTAAAATAATTAATTTGCCGGTTACAACACAAGTTAAAAACGTGTTTCTGTGTTATTAGAAGTAAGAATTGGCTAAGAGTTTTCTATGAAATATGCATTTAAAATGTATAAAGTTAGCTTATTATTGTGATTCTTTGTAGCCAGTGCAAGTGCACCTGACAATTTTATTTTGCGCGAGTATCGTCCAAATAGAGCAGTGAATCAAAAACAACCTTTGAAATTTCCATTTAATTATTCCCAAGCCCAAGGGGCTTGGAGTAGTTGGTAGCGTGCTTACCTTCTATACCGAACGTCTCGGGTTCGGACCCCAGGCAGTCCGATAATTTTATTTAAGGCATTTGGATACCAAATGACTTAAATAAAAATGCCTGGACCCCACAATTGATATATTAAACATACTGATTATCGTAAAAAGTCTTAAATGGCCTCAGTTGCCGAAAAGACTGTGTGAATGGGTGTGTGAATGTGAGTGTGAATGAGAAAAAAAAGTGTGAATGTTTTTTTATAAAAAAAAAAAAAAATTATTCCCAAATGAACTCAACTTATTCAAAAACATTGTGTGGTTTTATGAAACCACGATACAAGTGAAAATTTTTCGGATCGTAGGCTTTTTAACTGAAAATTTTCAGAAAATTATTCAATTAAGGGTATTAAAATCGCGTTTTTAATCTTAATTTAATAATTGGAAAATGGGAATGATAATGGGAAATCAATTGGCGTATGTTAAAAACTGAGAAAAATATTTATTTAGTATTTGAATCATTTTAAATTATTTTAAAAATTATATTTTAACAATTTAAAAATTGAAAAATTAAATCTCACATTTATTTTTTTATAATTCGTCATATATATTAAATTTCAACTTTCCTATTTTTGTCGTCATGGCTTGTGACGTCATAACTTGTAGCGTCACGGCTTTTAACGTCACGGCTTGTAACGCGACATGCTGATAGAGAAACGAAAAAATTTGTGTCGATCAAAATAAAGTTTCACTTTAAAAAAAAATTATTATAAAATTCAAATACCGGAGTGTAGATATAAAATTTGAGGGCATTTAAACCATTAAAACACCTCACCCTAGTTAGACCACTCTACTAATATGTTAGTTTATAGTTATCCGTTTTCTTGTATGTATTTTATTGCGAAGAGAATGGGCAGCAGGGGGCAAGGGGGCCAATGCCATAGACAAATATATATTTTTCCCGTTGTGAATTTTTTTTTAAATCAGAGGATAATAATTAATAATAATAATAAAATCTATGTATATATTAATTGCAAACCTCCCCCTCGTTCTAACGAGTGGTTGCCCCCCCCAGCCTAACAAAATGTCTGGCTACGCCAATGGTTGTAGTTTCCAGTTCTTTAGTCAGAAATATCCAAATAAACTATACAGTATATTACTATTGTAACCGGCAAATTAATCATTTTAATTTTATTTTATTTCCAATTCTAATTTCTCAATATTATTTTTTATTTTATCTAATTTATTTATTTTTCTCAAGTAGAAAATCCGTTTATTTTCTCTAAAAATTTTCTAACGTATTTTTAACGACTTTTGTATAAAATTTCCGTCGCCTCATGCGAACGACACGAGCACAATTCAATTGCTTTGTGACTCTCGCCTTGTAAAGTCGCATTGGTTATTCACAATATTTTTGCGCCCTGCAAAATTAATTCGACAGCCCTTGTCAATATTATTATATTTTTTTTTTTATTACATAACCCTTATGTATTCATATTTTTTTCTGGTTAATTAATGACCCAGTTTTTTTTATCTAAATTAAAATATTTTTTACGTTTCTTCAACTTGTTACCTGTTATACATTTTTATCGTTACTCATATTATTACTGTATCATTTTAAAGAAGAATTAAACCAATTACGTGTTAATTAATAATTGTTAACCCAAAAATTTCGTGTTGTCATTTGGTGTGTGTGCGTGTGAACCCTTCCCCCACCATCAACCATCTTCAACGACAATTTGGCAACGGGAAACGAAAATTCATCATAAAGGCATCCAATCCTGGAGCTAACTGCATAATATTTATTATAAATGGCGCCCAACGTGGGGCCAACTTCATAAAATCTATTATACTATTAATTATAATTTTCTGCTCTAATTTGGATTTGAAATTGAGTCACTCTGCTTTTATTCTCTCATCTCATTGACAATATAGAATAGAATAGGCATAATTAATTGAAGAGGCAGTCTATGCCTTTCCTTCCCTCTATTTGATCTTCACAGCCACCACTTCTATTTGTATAAATAATTAAATTCTCATCTGTCAATCACAATTGAGACTATTATTCAAATGCTTAAGCATAACTTTGAATATCTCAATGGATTCGTTATAATTATGTTTATTATATAATAACGCATTTGAATAATAGCTTTAGAATTGAATTTCTAAAGGTAGCCTATTAAAAAAATTGCAATAAAGTCTTTAACTGTTTTCTTTTCATTCGTCACGTGGATAATATTTCATTATAAAATAATAAATAAGCAAATAATCTTAAATAGCAAAATATGCAAAAAAAAAAGGTTCAGGTAAAAATTTTTCTACGTACTGTAATTATTTTATACTCGGAATCAAAAGTAAAATTTTTTTTCTTTTATGACAACATTACATTTTTTTTATACTGTATGTAGGTATTTTTATGATTTATTATTATTATTATTATTTTTGAGATAATTTATCAAAGTCAAAAAAAACATAAACAAATTTTAAGGAAGGGTAGAGAATCAATTTTCTGGATATAAAATGTAAACGACGTCACGGTGGTATTTGCCTTTAAGTAACAGCCCTTTAGTTACGGTCTATTAAACAAAAGACTGAATGAGAGAGAAAAGATTTTTCCTTGAGGCTGTCAAAGAAAATTGGCCAGAACAAGACCAATAATATTTAATGACAATCGCTATCGGGGATTATTGATTATTTGAATTTTCTCAAAAAGCTTAAAAACCAAAATGTTGTTTCGTGCATCAATCAAAATTCAAAAAGTCAGAAATTAGTCAAATTTCATTAAATATTCTATTTCTAATCTGTAATTTTTTTTACCTATTTTTAATTTCTAATATTTGTTTTGTTTTGATTTTTGAATAGACAATATTTATCCTCAACTTTCTTTGAGATACATCATTTTGGGTTTTCACTTTAAAATTTGACGCATTAGGTTTTGGTTTGATTAATTATATTTTATTAAAAAATAATAAATTTTCAATCTCTAAAAAAAAAATGACAAAGATGTAATATAAAAGATGAGATCATCGGATAATATTTTTCTAATATACTTGTTCAAAATTAAAATAATTTAATAATTGTTTTTTGGCTGTGGAGATTTACTCAGGATTCGCAGGGACTTTGCAGCCAGGAGATTAAATAAAAAATCTTTTATTTGCCGACGTTTCGGTCGCCAATCACGACCTTCATCAGGGCAAATATTGTCAATTATACACGATCTTAGGTATCTTAATATTCATTGCAATTAAATACAATTTCTTTTTAACTTTGATATGTACAAAATGTTATCCTTTACTTGCTGCTCGGAGGTCTCTTATTCGAAAAAAAAAAAATGAAAGTCGTGATTGGCGACCGAAACGTCGGCAAATAAAAATTAAATAAAATATTTTTTTATTTAATCTCCTGGCTGCAAAGTCCCTGCGAATCCTTAGTAATTTAATAATAATTAAAAGTAAACACTAGGTTTAGTTTAAAAAAAGGAGTTTTATTTGGTTTATGTACATTAAAACATCATCGTTAGAATCTTACTAAAAACCCCAGTTAATGATGACGTTGTTTTAACATGGAAAAGTACATAAACTAAATAAAAACTCCTTTTTTAAACTAAACCTAGTGTTTAATTTTAATTATTATTAAATTATTTTAATTTTACCATAAAAAATGTTTAAACATGTGCCTACGGTGAATTCTTTAGATTATACCTGTTCACTTTAAATAATAAAATTTTTACTTGCTCTTTCTTCTTTAAGAAAATAAAAGTTTTTCTCATTTTCTCTAAAATCTAATTTTATACTAGGTGAATGTTCTAATAAAAATTTCATATAAACATCGTCGTTTTGATATTTAAATTTAATCCTTTGGGAACGAAATCATTAAAGGTAACTATTATCCCTCTCTGAGTTTATTTAAGCGAGATTATAAATTAAATTGGATAGTTTTATAACCTGCCCTGGGGAGTATTTATTCAGACATGTTTATATTATTAAGAAAAATCCCTTTAAGGGTGAAGTGAAGGAGGAGAGATGCAATCTCTGGGTGCAGGTTCAAATGAAAATCCTTTGGTCCGGTTTCTTTCTTCTTCTTAGTAACCAACACACATACAATGACATTAGACCTTTCTTTCTTATGCTTATGCTAATGTAGAGGCTTAGATTAGCATATATACGCTTTGCATCAGAGCCGCCGTGCAGAGATTTATCTCCCCCACACCATTTCCAAAATGCAAAAAAAATGGGATGAATATAGAGAACATCGTAAATAAAAAGATTTCCTCTTGTTGATTAAACTTGTGTTTTGAAATGTTATTGATAATAAATAAAAGATGCACTTTTTCTGCTAATATTATTCGTGCATATAAACCATATTGATTATTGTATTATTAGTCATTCGTTGTTTTATCAAACCATTATTTTTTACTTTCTCTTACCTATGTATATATGTAATATATATATAGAGAGAAAGTATTGGATTCATGTCAAAAATTCGATGTCGAGATTTTGATGGATCTTCACGTTTTGAGGTCCCCTGAATCCAAAAAAGTGGTTTTCGCGACATGGTCTGTCTGTGGGTGGGTGGGTGGGTGTGTGTGTGGGTGGGTGTGTGTGTGGGTGTGTGTGTGTGTGTTCAATTTTAAGCATGAAGGAATTGAGCTATGAGGCTTAAATTTTATATATAAGTTAAACACCCCCGGGACCGGAAAAATAAGCTTTTAATCAAAATCGGCCAAAGAGTACTAGTACTTTACTGATGTACTTTTTCAGTTTTTTTCGATTTTCTCAAAATTCGCTCTAACGATTTTGATTAAAATTCAAAAATCAATTATTTTTTAGATGCTCTTTCAAATGTATATTCTCGTTTTGCCCTCAAAATTGTTTGAAGCACACTTTACTCTTGTGCTTCATAGGAAAGATAGGAAAAATGGTTGCCATGGTTACAAAATATAAATATTTTCCCATACTTATAAATTTTACATCTGAATTCAAATATTCCCTACTGCCGGGAACTAAATACATGTCGACACAAAAAATCTGGTGTGACAAGCACAGTACACAACTTTCGATTACCGAAGGTAAGAGAAAGTTGTGTGCTGTGCGCCAGTCACACCAGATTTTTTATAATTTAATCTTACATTACAAAGCAATAAACAAAATAAACAACGACTGTGTTCATTTATCTCTTTTGCGATTTTCAAAAATTATATTTCCTCTCTAAAGGTATTGTTACTAAAGGTTAGAAATAGTGCCAATTTCAATATTGTTCATTTTAATAGCCAAAGGGTGAGGGTTCGAATACAGACAGTACGATGAATATATATAATTAAATCAAATAATATACCGGTATGTATACTTGAATTTTTCATGTCGAAAAGACTAAAAAAATATCATTAATAACACAAGGTTAATGAGACGATCATAGAGATGGAAAGGCGCTCGAAAAGTCGATTTTCAATTTTGGAATCGATTTGATATTTTTCGATTCTCAGAATCGATTAATTGCTGAAAGTCGACTTTTCGACTGGGGTGTTATGTGTATGTTTTAAGAGAAAGATGAAAGTCAATCAATGAAAACGATACAAACTACAGTATATTACCATTGGATACTAAGTATTGTATGAACAAAGTCCAGTGAGAATCGATTCTAATCGACTTGAAAGATTTTCAACTCGATTCTAAAAAGTCGATTTTTTCAGCAAAAGATCGATCGATCAGAGTCGACTTTTCCATCTCTAGACGATCATAAAACTTTTTAACGTACAGGAGTTAGGCAACCCAACTGGCATACATTAATCCCTTGTCTATGTTTCGGTCAATCTTAATCTGGAAGCAATAAAACTGAATTTTTTTTTTTATAAAATTCGAAAGTACTAAGGGGCCATCCATTAATTACGTCACACCTAAAAGGGGGGCAGGGTATCACCAGAATGTGACATTATGTGGCAAGGGGCAGGGGGGTGTGAAAAACCTTGTGACGTCACATCAAAATTCGAGATGCCCAAACGCGAAATTTATAGGTGAACAAAAATTTTTTAATATTTATGAACGCAATCTATACTTTTTGATACTTTAGCACTCTCGCTATGAGATTATTTATTACTAGCCGCGCCGCCCGCCTTCGGCGGGCTTCGCGTCTAGGCCGGGGGCTTCGCCCCCCTGGACCCCCCAGCCGCTGGCTTCCGGCCCGCCTGCGGCGGACCCTCGCCTTTCTTAAATATGAGAAACGGGCTGGCGTCAGTGAGAGGGGGGCTACGCCCCCGGGACCCCCACCAGCTGGCTCGGGCGCGCCTGCGGCGGACCCTAGCCTTTCTTAAATATGAGAAACGGGCTGGCGTCTAGACAGGGGGGCTACGCCCCCGGACCCCCTACCAGCTGGCTCGGGCCGCCTGCGGCGGACCCTCGCCTTTCTTAATTATGAGAAACGGGCTGAGCGTCTAGACAGGAGGGCTACGCCCCCTGGACCCCCCCGCCAGCTGGCTCGGGCCGCCTGCGGCGGACCCTCGCCTTTCTTAATTATGAGAAACGGGCTGGAGTAATTAGACAGGGGGGCTACGCCCCCTGGACCCCCGCCAGCTGGCTCGGGCCGCCTGCGGCGGACCCTCGCCTTTTCTTAATTATGAAAAGAAAATTATTATTACTAACAACTAAGTATTCCAGTCCAGTGCCTGCTTGAGGATTTGTTTACATTAAAAGAATACACAACTGCAAAGAACACTTAAATATTTCTCTATACATTTCCTATGGGAGAAATCGTAACTTTAGCAATTAATAACTCAAAAAGTTATAGGAATTTCTGGACCCGAGTATTTTTCCGGGACTCTCCATAACGTCCTTTATAAGACTGCAAAATTTCGGTTCAAAATTCCAACGGGAAGTTGGTCAAACAGAGCGTGACAGACGGACGGACAGACGGACAGGCGGACAGACGGACACACCGCAATTATTATATATAGATTATTATAATTAGCATAATTAGGTGTCTATTATTGATAAAATTGGAAAATGTGTGACGTCTCATCAGGAAGGAGGGATTTTCAAAAATGTGACAACCTGTGACAAGGACTGGGGAGGGGTTAAAAAGTCTTGAAATTTGTGTGACGTAATTTATGGATGGCCCCTAAGCTATAGCAAAATAAAAATATTTAATCCCGTTTTTCAATGAAACCCTCCCCCCTGGTTCTTTATTTGTTCGATTCAACTTTTTATACCAAGTGTTTCCCTAAATCATCCACCAATTAAGTCGGAATTATTTAATTAGTTAATTAAAAGCATAATAGATAATTAGCGTAATAATATTTAACAAGAGGATTTTAAACATTTTTTAATGGTGTTAAAATGAGATTTAAATGTCACATCAAATAATGACGGAAAATTCTTAACATTCCTTCTTAAATTCTTAGTTATGTTTTTTTTTATAGAGGTTTTAATTAGATGAAATGATTCTTCTTTATAAAACAACATTTTATAAGCTTCTTTAGTATTCAATTTTGAAATTCCTAAATATTAGAAATTTTAAAATGTGTTTCGTTAAAGGAATTTCATTAAAAAATTGGTGTTAAAATATAGCTCCTTAAGGAGAGAACAATTGTTCTCATACTATTCGAGTTCCTCTAATTTTGTTTATTTCTTATTCCGGCATTGAAAAAAATTTTAATAAATATATAAATTTCGCAACTTGCAGAAATTAGTAACTCTGGTCGCTAAAAACCAAATCTTCTATTACAATTTTTGATAAATTGCTCCAGAGTTCATCTAGAGAGATTCACTCATGCGCACTTATTGTAGTGGACAACTCTACATAATCTCTGCAACAATTCATCACAAAAGATTTAATATTTTCTATTTTTTCAATCCCATTTATACTTCATTTATTTTTAATTTCATTTTTATCAAATTAATTTAGATTTATCTATCATTCAGTCTCTTATCAATCAATGTTCACTCTTTATTATTAATTTATTAACTTGTTCGATTTCTTTGAACAATGATTAAAGAAATAATGACAAAATTGTTTATTTAGAATCAAAAGAATGTAGAAAAACAGCAATTGACATCAATTTCCACTTTGTCAACAAGAAAAGGAACAACTTGAAATTGCATTGGGAACAAAGAAAGGTGATAGAGCTAACTCATTGTGACTCTAAGATATTTATTTTTACGATAAATTATCTTTAACTTAAGAAAAGTGTGTGAAACGTTGATTAAAAAAAATAAAAGCCAAAACTGTTTGCATATTTTTTCTAAGAGACCCAGGTAGAAATTTATCTTAGTCGGACAAGTTATTAGCTTAGAATTAGCTTTATTTAAGCTTAGAGTCTAAGATAGTTTTTTAAGCTTATTTCTAGCTTATTATTAGCTTAATATTAGCTTATTATTAGCTTATTATTAGCTTATTATTAGCTTGTTATTAGCTTATTATTAGCTTATTATTAGCTTATTATTAGCTTGTTATTAGCTTGTTATTAGCTAGTTTCCTTAGGTTGCTGCTATCTTATTTCTAGCTTATTATTAGCTTGTTTTTAGCTTATTATTAGCTTATTTTTAGCTTATTATTAGCTTATTTTTAGCTTGTTTTTAGCTTATTATTAGCTTGTTTTTAGCTAGTTTTCTAAGCTAATTTCAAGGTTCGTTTTTATCTTGGATATCTAGCTTAAAGCAACCTTGCATTCCATTGATACTATAAGGTTGTATTGTATTCGAATAAGTAATTACTTTTATCTTAAGGTACTGACCAGGGCCGCAGGCAAACCCCCTCCCCCCCCTCCATAGCACCTGCTCTTCTATCAAATGTATATAAAAAAATTTTTAATTTGAGAAAAATCATTTTGAATAATTATTCTTAATAAATATAAATTTGGCAGAGTATCAGTATATGAAATAAAATTTAAATAATAAATTTTTTAATTACTTAGAATGAGTGTAAATAGTAATCTAATATTATTCTTGAATTTTAACTCTTTTATTTATAATTTAAAAAAAAGACCCCCTGCCTACCTGGAAAAACCCAAAAAGGGGAAGCATTTGTAAACAAAAGAATTTACAGTTAGAGTGGACACAGGCAGCTTTGGTCAGGTTAGTCTACTCTAAACTTTAGGCCTGATAGGATCGTGAATTTTTTTTTTAGAATTTAAATTTGTGTTTTAAAAATTCGAGGGGTGCAAACTAATTTTTTAAATATCTCTTTTGCCCCCCTGAAAGACGCTATTCATCATT
Source organism: Euborellia annulipes (assembly GCA_023213315.1). Lineage (NCBI taxonomy): Eukaryota > Metazoa > Arthropoda > Insecta > Dermaptera > Anisolabididae > Euborellia > Euborellia annulipes. The sequence goes on along the minus strand of JAKCPI010021910.1, from coordinate 805 downwards.
TATGTAAGTATATTTATTACATATAAAATAAATAAGAAATAAGGTTAAATGATTAAATATTTTTTTTAGATTTTTAGGTCCAGTGCTAAGTGCTTGGTTTCATAAAGAATATAACATGGTGATTTATTAACTGCATGTTTTAAAAATAAATATATATTGATAAATTATGTGATTTCTCATTTTTTGTAAAAAGTGGACTTACACCACTTTCAAAATAAATGGTCCATATATATGTATTTTATATCTTTTGTTTGTGTTGGAAAAATATTTTAAATAAAAATTTTATTTTTTGCAAATACTTTTTTTTTAACTCAAAATACCATACCTTGCCCTTAGCTAGTTTTGTTAGCTAATTCCAAGCTTATTTTAAGCTAACAAAACAACCTTATTTTTAGCTAGTTTTGTTAGCTAATTTTAAGCTTATTTTAAGCTAATTCCAAGCTTATTTTAAGCTAACAAAACAACCTTGCCCTTAGCTAGTTTTGTTAGCTAATTTTAAGCTTATTTTAAGCTAATTTCAAGCTTATTTTAAGCTAACAAAACAACCTTGCCCTTAGCTAGTTTTGTTAGCTAATTTTAAGCTTATTTTAAGCTAATTTCAAGCTTATTTTAAGCTAACAAAACAACCTTATTTTTAGCTAGTTTTTTAGCTAATTTTAAGCTAATTCGGTAAGCTTGCTGCTAGCTTAGAAAAGCGTTACAAAAATAAGCTTAAACTAAGCTAATTTTGTTAGCTAATTTTAAGCTTAAACTTAGAAAAATTAGCTTAATATTAGCTAATTTTAAGGTTGAATTTCTACCTGGG